>CANUEY010138397.1:0-21805 GCA_948099555.1 Croton setiger | reverse complement strand
TCTTCTCTTGTAGAGAGCTTCATTTTTGCATACACTTGAAATGGATTTTGAGAGTATTCTAGGTTTGTGCACGGGTCGGGTCTAAAGTTCGGATCCAACTTGACCAGAAACTCTTAACCCCGATGAACCAATTTTATACCAAAAATAATCAAACCGACCAAACTGTCCACTCGAGTAAGACCAAGCCATAGGTCGAGTCAGATAGGGTTAAACTTGAAACCAAAAAATGGTATATTTGTTATCCCTAATAGAATATCTGAAGAACAGTTGTAGGTGTACTTAGAGAGTCTCGAGACTTTTTGAAATCGTCATTCACTATCGTGGCAGAATGGATTTTGAGTGTCTACGGTTGAAATTTATTTGGAGAAGTTTAAGAATGCTTGATTGTAGGAGGATCTATGTTTAAGCTTGGACTCTATCCAATTCTCAAGAACTTGGGGCAAAGGTAACTTCCTAACTAGTTTTCTTGTTTCATATTCCTTTTTTATTGAGTGATATTGTTGACCTTAGCTCCATCTTGTTCACCCGATTGTTGCATTGGATGTATATAATCATATAATTTTGCATCTAGTTGTCATGTTGAGAATACCATTCATTTTTATTGATGAATGTTGGTTTCCGTGAATTTTAAGAAAGGCAGTTTACCATTCAGTCCGATTTGAGTTGATAAAACTTTGTTTATCAATTGTATAATAAGGTTTGTACGTAAAATGAAACTTACAAAAATATAAGTGATAAAATCTAAGAGTACTATTTGACACGACATTTTTAAACTCGATATTGAGCACGGAATTAATATAAATATTGATTTTTTAATTTTTTTTTTTTTAGTTTTTAAGATAATTTTAATTAAGATAAGGTTAAGACATTAATTTATTATGTTACTTTGAGATATATAGTACAGAGCTCCTTTTTTTTTTTATAAAACTGAAAAAACTATGAAAAGAATTAAAATCGTAATTAACCAATTGATCAGTAATGTAACCAAAATTTTAATCTATGCACAAAGCACGTTTATATATTAATTTAACCTAATAATGATCATTTTGGTGAATAAGTTCATTTCTGCGTAGATTGACAATTTTGACTAGTTAAGGGGCCTAATATTAGGCCAAAAATATATAATATCAAATATAAGGTGCATAATGCACGTTTCGTTAAATTCTACTCCACCACCCTCAAACTGTGGCTCGGCAGGCCGCGGCCCGGAACTGGCTTGGCCAGTCCGTGGCCACCTCTAGCTGAAGGTGGTTTAAGATCTCGTATTCACCCTAGAATAGATTTTATTTTATACCGGAAGCAGCTTTCTATTTTTGCTGTAGTACTAATATTGTATTTTTTTTGTCTAAAGTGTCTTTATACTGGGTTGGGTGTTTCTGTATTGTTTTCAATATATTATTAATTTTTGTTTTTCATTCAAGGTTGATTGTTGGTTGAACAATAAACAAATAAGATGAATTACAATTGTGCCTTTGTCTATTTATAGAGATATATCCTAACTAGACTAGGAATCCTTAACTAAAGAAAGAATTAAAACACCACTCCTTTTCAATGATGAAATAGATAATCCTAATCAAACAACAAAACGGAAATGTTGTGGTATTTGCTGTGAATGCTTTGCTGCTGGACTATACAATTTGTTGGCTTAGGTTGTCAAAGTTCCAATCTTTTCATAGTTGAGTTTTGTATTGTGGCCTTTCATCTGATACCATGCGTTTAAAATGCCCAATGATGTATCCGATAAAGTAAGGTACTACGTTAGTATTTGTCTTCACTTTTGACATTCCAGGGATTAGGAATGTTGGGCTGGTTAGTGTTGTATGGAGATTCATTATCTCAATGAAGATGTGACAAGCATGAGTTATTTATTTACAAAAAGGTGCTGATGATTTTTGTCGTTTTAGTGCAAGGATTAAATGGGAACAATCAGATTGTTCGGTATGGCAATGTTTATGTTCTCTACAACGATACAGCCTTGTCTTCTCTTGTAGAGAGCTTCATTTTTGCATACACTTGAAATGGATTTTGAGAGTATTCTAGGTTTGTGCACGGGTCGGGTCTAAAGTTTGGATCCAACTTGACCAGAAACTCTTAACCCCGATGAACCAATTTTATACCAAAAATAATCAAACCGATCAAACTGTCCACTCGAGTAAGACCAAGCCATAGGTCGACTTGGATAGGGTTAAACTTGAAACCAAAAAATGGTATATTTGTTATCCCTAGACTACCTGAAGAACAGTTGTAGGTGTACTTAGAGAGTCTCGAGACCTGTTGAAATCGTCATTCACTATCGTGGCAGAATGGTTTTTGAGTGTCTATGGTTGAAATTTATTTGGAAAAGTTTAAGAATGCTTGATTGTAGGAGGATCTATGCATAAGCTTGGACTCTATCCAATTCTCAAGAACTTGGGGCAAAGGTAACTTCCTAACTAGTTTTCTTGTTTCAGATGTCTTTTTTATTGAGTGATATTGTTCACCTTAGCTCCATCTAGTTCACACACCATTGTTGCTTTGGATGTATATAATCATATAATTTTGCATCTAGTTGCCACGTTGAGAATACCATTTATTTTTATTAATGAATGTTGGTTATTGTATTAGTGATGTCATGATTTAGAATGTATTTTTGAGGGTGTATTTGAAATCAAACATTTTTAGACCTGTAGAAAATTTCACAAGTGGTTTCCGGAAATTTTAAGAAAGGCAGTTTACTGTTCAGTCTGATTTGAGTTCATAAACTTTGTTTATCAATTATATAATAAGGTTTGTACCTGAAATGAAAAACACAAAAATATAAGTGATGTGATAAATTAGTCTAAAGTTGCATTAAATTTATATTATAAATAAAAAAATTTTAAAAATAATATATATATATATATATGAAAATAATAAAATTGAAGAGGACTATTTGACACGACATCATTAAACTCGATATTGAGCACAGAATGATTATAAATATTGATTTTTATTGTCTTTTTTTTTTGTTTTTAACATAAGTTTGGCTATGATTGTGGTCGATTGTCGGTCGAAGGTTAAGACAGCACATTTATATATCAATTTAACCTAATAGTGATCATTTTGGTGAATAAGTTCATTTCTGTGTAGATTGACAATTCTTATATTTTCTAAGAATCATCCTTCAGCTCCTAAACTTTAAGACTTATATTCTAAGCTTCATGAAACATAGCTATATAGTTGTCGTTTTGGTAGACTAAACAAACTATAAAAAAAATTTGCCTACATAGTCAAATTTTGTTATCCCTAATAGATTACCTGAAGAACAGTTGTAGGTGTACTTAGAGAGTGTCGAGACCTGTTGAAGTCGTCATTCACTATCGTGGCAGAATGGTTTTTGAGTGTTTATGGTTGAAATTTATTTGGAAAATTTTAAGAATGCTTGATTGTAGGAGGATCTATGCTTAAGCTTGGACTCTATCCAATTCTCAAGAACTTGTGGCAAAGGTAACTTCCTAACTAGTTTATTGAGTGATATTGTTCACCTTAGCTCCATCTAGTTCACACACGATTGTTGCATTTGTTTGGTTGTATATAATCATATAATTTTGCATCTAGTTGCCACGCTAAGAATACCATTCATTTTTATTGATGAATGTTGATGTCCGTGAATTTTAAGAAATGCGGTTTACCATTCAGTCCGATTTGAGTTCATAAACTTTGTTTATCAATTATATAATAAGGTTTGTACCTAAAATGAAACTTACAAAAATATAAGTGATAATATCTAAGAGTACTATTTGACACAACACTTTCGCAATGGGATTAGTTAGACTAAACAAACTATAAAAAAAATTTGCCTAACAACCAAATTTTGTTATCCCTAAGAGACTACCTGACGAACAGTTGTAGGTGTACTTAAAGAGTCTTGAGACCTGTTGAAATCGCCATTCACTATCGTGGTAGAATGGATTTTGAGTGCTATGCTTGATTTGGTTGTATATAATCATATAATTTTGGCTTTGATTATGGTCGATTTGTCGGTCGAAGGTTAAGACATTAATTTATTATGTTGCTTTGAGATATAAGTACAAAGCTTTTTCTTTTTTTTATAAAACTGAAAAAGCTATGAAAATAATTAAAAATCGTACTTAACCAATTGATCAGTAACGTAACCAAAATTTTAATGACTAAAAATACACATCTTTTATTTCCTTTCTTCCTCTGTGCACAAGGCACGTTAATATATCAATTTAACCTAATAGTGATCATTTTGGTGTATAAGTTCATTTCTGCGTAAATTGACAATTTTGACTAGTTAAGGGGCTTAATTGAACATTTAGCCAAAGATATACATAATATCAAATATAAGATGCATAATGCACGTTTTGTTAAATTCTACTCCACCATCCAAACCTCCTCATTCTTTTCTTTCCCTTCTTCATTTTCTTCTTCCTCTTTCGTTTTCCAGTCGCCGCCTCTAGCCCTTCCAACCTTTCTCCATAAATTCTGGCAAGGCTGAGCCATGGGTATATATGTAGGATCTCCTTGGCCGATCTCCTTGGTGGTTCTGCCCTGTAGCTAAGTGCGGGGCAATATGGTCAAATGCCCAGCCTTGCTGGAGAAGTCTCAAAACTTCAACAATGGTATAACTGATGAACTGAAGAAACAAAGAAGAAGAACAGACACTATTCTTTAGCCCCAAAATGACGTTTAAAGAAAAATATGCATTTGATCCTTATGTTTTCTAAGAATCATCCTTCAGCTCCTAAACTTTAAGACTTATTCTCATAATGCTTAATGCAATTAAAATTCAGAATTATATTCTAAGCTTCATGGAATCATAGCTATATAGTTGTCATTTTTCTTAGACTACACAAATTATAAAAAAAATTTGCCTACATAGCCAAATTTTGTTATCCCTAATAGACTACTTGAAGAACAGTTGTAGGTGCACTTAAAGAGTCTCGAGACCTGTTGAAGTCGTTGTTCACTATCATGGTAGAATGGTTTTTTAGTGTCTATGGTTGAAATTTATTTGGAAAAGTTTAAGAATGCTTGATTGTAGAAGGATTTATGCTTTAGCTTGGACTCTGTCCAATTCTCAAGAACAAAGGTAACTACCTAACTAGTTTTCTTGTTTCATATGTCTTTTTTATTGAGTGATATTGTTCACCTTAGCTCCATCTAGTTCACACACGATTGTTGCATTGGATGTATATAATCATATAATTTTGCATCTAGTTGCCATGTTAAGAATACCATTCATTTTTATTAATAAATGTTGTTTTCTGGGAATTTTAAGTTTTTGACATAAGTTTGGCTATGATTTTTGGTCGATTTGTCGGTCGAAGGTAAGACATTAATTTATTATGTTGCTTTGAGATATATAATACAAAACTCTTTTTTTTTATAAAACTGAAAAAGCTATGAAAGTAATTAAAATCGTATTTAATTTATGAGTAACATAACCAAAATTTTAATGACTAAAAATACACACTTCTTTTGTTTCCTTTCTTCCTCTGTGCAAATGGGACGTTTATATTTCAATTTAACCTAATAGTGATCATTTTGGTAAATAAGTTCATTTTTGTGTAGATTGACAATTTTGACTAGTTAAGGGGCCTAATGGGACGTTTGGCCAAAAATATACATAATATCAAATATAAGGTGCATAATGCACGTTTCGTTAAATTCTACTCCACCATCCGAACCTCCTTCTTTCTTTCTTTCCGTTCTTCGTTTCTTTTTCATCTTTCGATTTCCAGCTGCCACCACTAGCCCTTCCAACCTTTCTCCATAAATCCTGGTAAGGTTGAGCCATAGGTATATATGTAAGATCTCCCATAGCCAAGTGTGGGCCAGTATGGTCACGTGCTCAACTCCACTGGAGAAGTCTCCAAGCTTCAACAATGGTAGAATTGATGAAATGAAAAAACAAAGAAGAAAGAATAACTGACACTATTCTTTGGGGTGGTTTCAAAACTTAAAGTTAAAATTTAAAATGTAGACAGAAAGATGGGCTATATTTAAATTGTGAACAAATGAAAGTTGTTTGCATAGCATTTATGCAAACTATTAATTACCAATTAATAGTTCACATAACTGTTATGCAAATTTAGAGTTCGCACAGCAGATATGCAAACTCAAGGGAGGCGCGACAAAATTTGGAAAAAGATGACACGTGTCGGCAATATAGAAAATATGCAGAAAATTAGTTCTCATACTAGGTATGTGAACTTATCCATTTTCAGTAAATATATATTAGAGCTCAGTGTTTCCACTCATGGACGGCGTAGTCGGTCTGAATTATAGCCGCGCGAATGCAACAATTCGGATCGATGCTCAATTATCTTTTGATCAATTTTACGATTGGGTACTGCAATTTACTCTGGTCTGGACAGAATAGAAGGGCTGCATGCAGTATATAATTTTAGAAAACGACGAGACTATTCTCATTTTATACATATATGCATTGAACTGGCCAGAATTGTATGTCAGCGCGGAACAAATTGCCAATGTTGAGGTGGTACTGTTTCTGTTTCTGAACCAGTTGTTGCGGGGGAAACCAATAGTGCTGCACATGTGAGCATGGATCGGGAATTTATGGAACATGCAAACGAGGAGGTTGAATTGCCGATTTCCATTCCGCTCGAATAGGAAAACGAGGAGATTAGAGATCTGGCGGAGGAGGAAGAGATGTCTGCGTGGACTTGTTCTAGCAATGACGAAGAGTACGTGCCATCGGACGACGGTACTGAGAGCGAACCTGATCTACCTTCAATGTCAAGCCGTTTTGTTTATAGTGATATAGGCGATAAAGACCCAGAAGAAAAGATCGTAAAGGGGTTCAAAATGTGAGATGGAAATACAAAAAGTATCGACGCCGGTGTTTATTTTAAAAGTAAAAAGGGTGTGCAGGACGTCATGGCTGCATGGTCCCTAAAAAGAGGTATGATGTACCATATAGTAGAGAGCAAAAAGAAAACATAGGCTATGAAATGTGTAACTCGCAAGCCGAAGTATCCAAGGGAACTAATACGTGGGATATTTTGTTCGTGGACTATAAGAGCGTTTAGGCATTAAGATGTAGAGGTGTGGAGAATGGTTAAATAGGTAGAGGAGCATACCTGTTCGGGCGCGAACATTGGGCGGGAGGACAGAAACGTCACCTTCAAAAATATTGTCGCTCGTATCATGCCACATATTATAAAGGATCCGGGGTATAAAGTGAAACACATTCAAACGGAAGTTCATAACCAGTTCTAGATAAGTTGATGTTTTTCTACTTATAATATTAAATTAGTGTATTCATTATTTATTTAATTAATATAGTAATTAACTTATATATTTTTATTTGAGTTTAGATTAACCTATTGTAAGTAAGGGTGTAAGAAAGTCTGTCACGGTAGGAGAAAAGCGATTCTAGCAGTGTTAGGGGCTTGGAAAACCAATTGCAAAGAGTTGCCTAGATATTTGGCTGCAGTGCAAGCGATGAACCCAGACACAATTGTGCAGTACAAGTTTCTAAGAGGCACGAAAAATAGTCAGAGACGTGTGTTGAGATATCTATAAGGCCCAGTCGTAGTAGATGGACCCTATCCTCTGAATCGGCTTGAATTCGAGCTTGTCGATATACTCCACCACAGCTATCAGTAAGGCGCAGTCGTAGTAGATGGACCCTATCCTCTGAACCGGCTCGAATTCGAGCTCGTCGATATACTCCAGCATTCGCGAATGCTCTGCGTCTAACAACCGCCATATCTGGGTGTCCACTCGTCTGGTGCTCAGCGGACTGTCGAACCGATCCTCGACGCGAAGACGTGGGCGATCTATGTTCCTACTGAAGGAACAATAGATCACCGATCACATGCCCCTGGTCGAGCATGCGGTGCTGCTAAGAAGATTCGTCTCGCTCCATCGCTGCAACCCGTATGTGTAAATTCGTTTTTAATTTTATTCTAACTCTTTACGGTAATTTATGTTTTTATTCACATCTACTTTTTAACAAGCTAGTATAAAATAAAATTATTTTTAAATATATTCTAAACCCTAAATTGTTCGGGCACGTAATTTCATTTCTAAACATCATAGCAAAACATTATTACTTTAAGGTTCGCTAAACATTCTCTACCTTACAATTTTATTCTAATTATGCATATTAATAATAATAAAAACTAAACAGGTAATAAAAAAATAATAAAACTTAACTTACACATACAACATATCTAATCCTATATTTTTATTCTAATTAGACATTACTAAACAATTATAAAAGAAAAACTTAAATTAAAATACACTCCTTTTGATCGCAAATAATCAAATACTACAGTAGTCGCTTCTAACGTCAGAGATTTTGTTGTTTGAAGGAATTTGGAAATAATGGTAAATGACAAATGAGAAGGAAAGCGGCTGTGCGTTTGCAGCAAGTTCGATAACAGGTATGCGAACCTTTTCAAAATTTGAACATGTTCGCACACCGGTTATTCGAACTTGTTCATATTGCCATGTGGCATTTTCTGAATGTTCCGCCTTCAATACACGCATTTAATTTGTCATTAACTTCATTAAAGCTGCTAGTTCGCATACCTATTATGCAAACTAGCATTAAAATAATGTAAATCAATTAAGTTCGCATTTCGTTTATGCGAACTAGCATAGTTCGCAGAAATTGTATGCAAACACCATATTCTATGGCGACGTTTAAATTTTTAACCCCTTTTTTTGTAAATGATTCCTATTCTTTAGTCCCAAAATGGCGTTGCAGCAATATTTTTAAAGAAAAATATGCATTTGATCCTTATATTTTCTAAGAATAATCCTTCAGCTCCTAAACTTTAAGACTTATTCTCATAATGCTTAATGCAATTAAAATTCAGAATTATATTCTAAACTTCATGGAAACGTAGCTATATAGTTGTATTTTGGTTAGACTAAAGAAACTATAAAAAAATTTGTCTATATAACCAAATTTTGTGGTTCGTCCGCCACCACCACCAACGCACTGTTGCCTGCAACTCAAAAATTTGTCTATCGTTCATCTTTTTAAATAAAAAAGATGAACGATAAAATTAGTAATTAAAAATAAACAGAAGTAGCTTATTAGTTTACTGTTAGAATTAGTTGTACGATTAGCCTCATAATTAATTAATTTATTTGTACCTTACCTTTCACAAATTAAATCTGAGTCGAGATTCAACAATCTAAAATCTTCATATTAAGCGACATGTCGTATCAATTGACACACGACAAGTCGTTTAACATACCCAATAGCTTTACTATTCAACCACAATTGCTCTAATATCTATCCCTCTGACTCCTTTTCTTTTTCTTTTCTGTTAAAGCAATGGGCTGTTGTGGCGAGAAAGACGAAGAAGATGATCCGATTCCGATTCTAACTCAGCATCTCTACCCGGCAGCAGAATCTTCTTCGTACCAATTCTCCTCCGACACACCAATCACTACTATCTCTCCAATGAACTCTAATTTCACGGCGCTTACCTGTTCCGACACACTGCGGTTGATCTTCGAGAAACTTCCGGTGGCGGACTTGGCGCGAGCGAGCTGCGTTTGCCGGGTCTGGAACTCGCTAGCTTCGGATGGAGAGATTGTGCGTAGTGCGTTTATGGGACCATGGAAATTGAAGGAGGTGGTAGGGAAACCGGTTTCTCGAAGCTTCTGGAGAGAAAATGGCATCTGGAAATTTGCAATTTCCCATAAGATTGTTAGAGGAGATACAGTTGCTAGTCTTGCTGTCAAGTATTCTGTTCAGGTATTGGAAAATTTGATTTTTTTTTTTTTTTTACGTTTTTCAAGTACTGTTCTTCAATTAGTTGATCAAAGATTGGAACTTTTGATGCTTAATAACGAATAGAATTCTTTTATAGGATTGAATTTAGTTCTTGGAAAGCTTTCGCTTCATTTTGATTCAATTGCTGCTCAAGTTGATTTCTGTTTGTGGTTTCTTAGTTTTGCTCAAGTTCTTGTAAAGCAAAAGCCAATACTAAGGGGGAAATAAAAGCTTTTTCCTCTCTTTGGTGATGTACGATGAGAAATTTTTATTGGCAAATTGCATTACAATTTACAAAGAAAATTAGCAAAGTAATCATTACAGTTCACCAAATTGTTTCCTAAAATGCAAATGCAGTTTGCTCACTTTGGAGTATGAGAAGTGACAAATGATTGATGACGTCATTTGGCTTGTTAATGGAGTTGAGTAGTCTTTTACATGCTTTTCTTTCCAATTTTCATTGTTTGGTGGTAAAATAGTTCCAGAAGTTTGTAAATGTGTTGATTGTACTGCTTAGGTTGATAAAACAAGAACAGAGTGAAAATTGCTAGTGGAAATTCTGCAAGTTCTTTACAGAAAGGTATTTTTGGAGCTTAGCCATTGCAATGTAATGAATGATTGGGAATCATTTTGTTGTGGGAAAAACTGTCTAATGGATGGTCTAGAAGTGTAAAGTAGAATTTGTCTCCTAGAAGTGCCTAAAATAACAATATGTTATGAACCTAGGTAACATGCACGCGCTTAGTTGTTAGATCGAGTCAACATGGGCAGTGCTTCCTTGACTCATATGATCATGTAGCTACCACCTACCAGCTAGTAAGTTGGTGTAGGGAGGAGGACTATGGTACATAGTTACTTAGGTTTTATAAAAAATTCATAACTTCATGTGTATTTTGCTGGTTTTCCTACGATCCTTTGATTGATGGTCTGGAAATGAATAAACCAATACCTTGAAGAGCTCAGTTGGTTTGCTGAAACTGAATGTTAGATTTCAATTTTCTCTTCTTCCCACACAGCCATCCAGAAACCTCTTTGTCAGCTAAAAACCTGATTTTTCACCGATTTTACTTTTTTTTTTCTTAAGACAATTAAAAATCCCTGTATTGAGTTCTGATAAGCTTTCTTCTATCAACAGGTTATGGACATAAAACGATTAAACAACATGATGAGTGACCACGGGATATATTCAAGGGAGAGACTATTGATCCCTATAAGCAATCCAGATATTCTCATAAGCGGCACATGCTACATTGAGCTGGATACCTATGCAAAACGGGAAGTGGCCGTTTTGTATCTAGAGGGTGAGCCTGACAGAAAGATTAGATATTTGTCTAGTGGAGCAACCATTCGTGGCAAGAGAAGAGTTCTTGATTCTTTAAGAAGAAGCATGCAAGTTGATGATGGAACTGCTTTATACTACTTGTCTATTTCTGATGGTGATCCACGCGCCGCTTTCTCAGAATTCTCAGCAGACATTAGGTGGGAGAGACAAGCAGGAGCTGGGTAGTCAAAATGCAAAGCTGACGATCAAACGAGGCAAAAAAAAAACAAAATGAAAAAGAAAAGCTATTGCCTCGGATCAAGGTTCAACATTCCTGATCTCAAGAACATAGTAAAGCGAGTCGAAGATCAAGTTGTTAATATCCAAATTCATCTTCCTCAATGGAATTACTCTTTGGTACGACTACTATTTTCTTAAGTTTATATCTTTAATAATGCTAAAAAGCAAGTAAATTTATGTTCTTCCCTGATGTAAATTGTTACCTACTTCAACTGCTTTGGCTTCAATGTTGGATCTTACCAATGCCTGAAGCTAATGGTTACTTATGTTATATAAATATAAATATTGGTCACTTGTATTATATATATATTAAGTGTGAAATTATCCAATTCAGATTTATAACTCGAGATTCTAAGTTCATAGTTTGCTGTGTTTTTACATTTTGTGTGTGTATATATATAATAAGGGAAATCTGCATTTCATTATAGTTTCTTAGTTTTACAGGGATGATGTCTTGTTTTGCTTGCCATTACAGAATAGAGAAAATCGAGAATTCCCTTGGGATAGAGGAAACCAAAAACCTGTTTTTTGTAGGTGAAATAACTGTGAACCAATTGGTTCAACCAAATTGAAATGGTTTGGTTTGGTTAGTCCCATTTTTACAAGTACTGAATGTTTGGCCTGATTCTAAACCACTGGTTCCCAAGCAATTATATTGAACCAAAAACCAATTGGTTTTACAATGGTCAGATGAATCAATTTTGGTTTGAACAAATATAGCAATCATACTCGAACCCGTTAGTTCAGTTTGGCTAATCAAATTCTATCATCTTATTAGATATGTGCTCTTCATTTTGGGTTAGCTTCTTCTTTGCACGTATGTGCTGGTGATGTTATTATTATATCAGCTTATGGATTTCAGAAATATACCAATGTATAATAGGAAAAGCGCTTAAATATAAGCTTTAATTAGCATTCCAAGAATAAATAAATAAAAGCTAACATTTCTACTTCCAAAACATTTTAATCTTAATTCTTTTTAAAGCAAAAAGTGATTTAAGTCATGGATTACCCACGATAAGAACGACGTTCGATAAGAACGATGTTCGCCCATCAACGCATATTTGAAACGACGTTCGCCCATCAACGCATATTTGAATGGAATTCAAATTCATAACCTGTAAACGACCTTCGCCCATCAACACATATTCGAATGGAATTCAAATTCATAACCCGTAAATCATAACAGTCACATACTAACAATTAGACTAGTCTGTCGTAAAACATTGTTTATTAAAATAACACAATTTCAGAATTTAATGTCTACATGCAAGAGGTCAAGAATTCAAACTTTTAACAACTCATATACAGATCCTTAAGATTTTTATTTATAAAGATTTTTAAGAAACTATATATGTTTAACAGTCAAATTATGCATATTTAGCAATGCAAGAGGTTAATTAAGAATCTAAATTTCCAAGTTAATTATAGAAAAATGAATTATTAGTCTTCAATCGTTGAATAATCACCATTAATCATATTAATTTATTAAATTTATAATTAACAATAATTAATTAATGATCATAATAAATATCACACAAAAAAACAGAAAGAAAACGTAAAATTGAATCAAGCAAATTAATCTGAAACCTCTTAAGGTCATACCCACATGTGCAAGAGCTCAAGCTATGGCGACTGCGTCTCCTACTGTTGTTATTACATTTATTTTATTTTATAAATTATTATTATTATTATTATTATTATTATTATTATTATTATTATTATTAGAGATTTTTTTTTTTGTGATGAATTGTTAGAGATAATTACTATTTAGTTCATGCATTATTCACATTATATAATTTAATTTTGTATTTTTAATGCTATATTTTTTTGTCCCTGTATTTTTTTTTTTCAATTATTTAATCATTTCATTAACTAAAAATTACAATATTTTAAGAAATGAATAACTAAACTATTAAAAATACTATAAATAACTATACTGAATTTTAAAATAGACCCAAAAATTTGATGTTTTTACACCTAAATAATAATAATAATAATAATAATAATAATAATAATAATAATAATAATAATAATAATAATAATAATAATAATAATAATAATAATATAAAATTTGATTAATATGAATGCCAATCAAGCTCGAAAATCCCAAGAAGCCCTAATAGCTGTTTTTCCAATTCTTGCTTTAAAAACAATCAAATTATATACATAAAATAATACGAAATGAACCGAAATTTATCACTTTCTTGAAGAAAACCCCATTTTTACTTGTTTTCTAAGCAATCAAATATATATAATTTTTATTACTTTCTCGGGATCGTTTATTCATATTAATATTAATTTGACTTTCAATAATTTTTACTATTTTATTCAATTTAATTTATTATTAGACCGTAGCTATAGGTTATAAATATTATGTATATATATTAATTATAAGTTCTTCTATATCTTCCTATATCAGTATATACATATATACGCCATTTTTTGTAAAGTGTTCTTCATCATTTGCATGGTAAACATACATATATACTATTATAATTATAAGTTAATTATTGATTAATATTAGTTAGTAATGGCTTCATCTAGCGGCGGTGTTCCTCCCGGATTCCGGTTTCATCCGACCGACGAGGAGCTTCTTCATTACTATTTGAAGAAGAAGGTTTCGTTTCAGAAGTTTGATATGGAGGTTATTAGAGAGGTTGATTTGAATAAGATGGAGCCTTGGGACTTACAAGGTACTATATATAATTTTTATATATCTTATATTTAAATATAGTATGTTTTAATTAAGGTATTAATAGAGATTAATTAACTTGTAATTAATTTTTGATTATTTGGTTTCTTAATCAATATGATTAATTTTTTTTTTTCTTAGTTAAAATTCTTAAATTCCTAAGAAAATAGAGTATAAAACCTATTTTTTTCCGAATTAAACATCTTAAAATATGTATAATTCAGTCAATTATAGGAATAATTATTTCATATATTTCCTCAATCATATTCAAGAACATTACTGAAAATATATATTTTTTATTTAAATTAATTATAGGTATTAGTAGAAATTAATTAACTTGTAATTAGTTTTTGATTATTTGATTTTTTAAGTAATAATCTCAATTTTTCATAAATGGCATGAAAATTCAATTTTATTTTTTGGTTTCTTAATCATTATGATTATTTTTTTTCTTAATTAAAATTCTTAAATTCCTAAGAAAATAGAGTATAAAACCTATTTTTTTCCGAATTAAACATCTTAAAATATTTATAATTCAGTCAATTATAGCAATAATTATCTCATATATTTCCTTAATCATATTCAAGAACATTATAATCACTTCGTTTTATGAAAAATGAAAAGATTTTTTTTTATTTAAATTAAATCCATTTGATATTAATCTTTGACTCTTTCTTTGACTAATACTAGTAATTAGTCCCATAATCTAAAATTAATTAAATATATTACGAACTAATTAATGATTTGCATGTACGTAAATTACAGAGAGATGTAGAATTGGGTCTGCGCCTCAAAATGAATGGTATTTTTTTAGTCACAAGGATCGAAAATACCCAACAGGATCAAGAACAAATAGAGCTACTAATGCAGGCTTTTGGAAGGCAACCGGAAGAGATAAATGTATCAGAAATAGCTATAAGAAGATTGGTATGCGAAAAACCCTTGTTTTCTACAGAGGAAGAGCTCCTCACGGCCAAAAGACTGACTGGATTATGCATGAATATCGCCTTGAAGATGCTGATGATCTTCCTCCGAATTCCCCTGTAAGTTATCATATCGAAGCTTTGTATGATAATAATGGAGATTTATTTGATTAATTGTTTTAATAAATACACAGGAAGATGGATGGGTTGTATGTAGGGTTTTCAAGAAGAAAAACCTATTCAAAATTACGAATAACAACAATGAAGGAGCAGAAACCAGTATAACCTCTTCTGATCAACAACTCAACACAATTAATTCTTTTAGAACGAATCCTAATTTCAATTCCCAATTCAATTTTCCGCGTCATCATCATCATCATAATCAAACCCTAACTACCCTTCACCATCCTGAACTTTCCCTTCATTACCCTAACAATATACCCACAACAACACCCCAATATTCTTCTCTTTTCCAGACCCAGAATACTGATTTACTGCCCAATAACTACTCTCCAGTTATGGCGGCGAAACAGTTAATGTCTAACGGTAGAGATTGCGAAAGTGCTGGAAGTGAAAGTCTTCGGTACCCTGAAGTGGGTACTTGTGATCCGAACCCGACCCATCATCATCATAATCAACAGCAAATGAATCATCATGATCAATGGGCTATGCTTGACCGAATTGTTACTTCCCATGATCTTGGAAACGATGATGATGATTCTTCAAAAGCTGCCGCGGCCGGAGAAGGAGGCGGCGGTGTTAGGTTTGATGATCTTGGAAATCCAGGTTCTGTTCATCCTATTAATCAGCTTTCTTTGCGTGGAGAAATGGATTTTTGGGGTTATGGAAAATGATTATTATTAATTATTTTGTATTATTAAGAATTCATGTTGATTAGAGGTGATTATGAAAATTGTAATTGTCTCTAATTGAACCTATACAACTAGAGAACAAAACACTTAATTATGCTTGTTTGTAAAATTCAATTCTAACTTGTTCATTATATATTTTAAATTGCTTTTTTAATGATTGTTTGTAATTAATTATGTAATTTTTGTTTTAATAATTAAGGTTTTGCTTCATTTATATTAAGTATACTCCACATTTTATTACATAATTAAGGTTTTGCTTTTTTCATTTTTTTATTACGTAACAACTTAAGAAAATAAAGGTATTATTATAAACTTGAGAATATCATTTATTAATTACCATTCCTAAATAATTAATATTATAAAATCATATATATACCGATATATATATATTAAATTATGAGAATATAATTTTTTTTAAATATATATATTTACTAACTTGTATTGTATATTAAATATCTTTAATGAATTTCGATTATGAAATCAATTCCATTAAGATCTAGAGCTGTAAACAAACGGAATCGAATCAAACAGTAATAGGTTCGGTTCGAGTTCGTTTAGGTATTCGTGTGTTCGAATTCGGATTCGTATTTGACTCGAACTTCAATTAAAAGTTCGAATTCGATTCGGCAACTATTCGAGAATATTTGCAAACAGTTTGATTATTATTCGATTACAATATTCAATTCAAATATTCAAATTATAATTCGTTTAATCGATGAACTATTTTTCGAATACCCTTAAAACGACGTCGTTTTTTCGAACACCCTCAAAACGACGTCGTTTTATAAAATGACGTCGTTTTGAAAGTGTTCGAAAAATAGTTCGCGAATAGTTATATTCGGTTCGAGTTCGGTTCGTGAAATATTTGAACTCAAAAATTCGGCTCGAATTCAGTTCATTTAAATTTCGAATACGAATTGAATCGAATATTTTTCGGATCGAACGCCGAATGAACTTCGAACTGTTTGGTTCATTTACAGCTCTAATCACACATATTGATATTACTGCATTTTTAGATACCCATTAATTCATATCTTTTGTATGGGCTAGGCCCAATAAAATAATGGACTTTATATCATTTGGATCCAAAATTAATTAGGGCTTTTTTAGATTTCATTCTGAGATCATAAAATCATAAACCTAAGTCCTTTGATGCATCAATAATAACACTCCCAATTAAATGAATGGCAGACAAGACATTATGTATGATGAAAAAAGGGGGACCAAGCATTCATGAACTTGGAAATAAATCAATTTCTTGGACTTAGGGATTTTTAATTTTTAATGTCTCATTTTGTCTCTCATATTAAATATTCATCCAACATTTATTTTTCACAAAAATAATAAAATTTTTAAAATAAAATTTTTAATTTTATTAATTTCTAAATTTAATCTTAAGTAGGCGAAAATAAAATAAGTAGCTACTAGAAAATTACTGCCACTACTTTGACGAATATTAAAAGATTATAATATGCTTTATTGATTTTTAATTATGATTTATTTTTTTTAATTATGATTTGTCAAAGTCAAATCTTTTGAAAGTTTGATAAACACATTTGGAAGCTGATTAGATGCTCAAAAATATAATTCCTTTCAACGAATCACACACCTCACTCTATTCTTAGACCTTTTGCTTCTTTTCTAATATGTAATTATTTTAGAGATTAATATATAATCTTGTTATAGTTTTCCAGTAGGGTTGTAAACAAATCAAACAGTTCGAGATTCATTTGGCATTCGATTCGAAAAATATTCGATTCGAGTCGTATTCGAAATTTAAACGAGCTGAATTTTTCGAATTCGAATATTTCACGAATCCGAATTCGGACACCAAGAATACCTAAACGAATTCAAACCGAACCTATTACTATTCGGTTCGTTTACAATCTTTTCTGGAACCAAAAATGAAAATTCCTAAATTAATTTTTTTTTTGAATAAATTGATAATTTAATTTAATTTATCAATTTATTCGAATCAACTACGAATCCAAATTCGAACACCAAGAATACCTAAACGAACTCGAACCGAACCTATTACTATTCGTTTCGTTTACAACCTTTTCTAGGACCAAAAATGAAAATTCCTAAATTAATTTTTTTAATAAATTGATAATTTAATTTAAACACAATTATTAATTATTAAATTAATTTAAATATATTTTTTTATTGTTTTAAAATACACATAATAAAAAATTCATTATATTTAATTCCGTTCTAACTTTAATCCATCCTTTTTTTAAAAATAATAAACTTTGATCCATTCTAAACCAAACCCGATTATTTAATTTATTTATTTATTTATTTATTCCCTTGACAAGACTATATAATATTTTGAATTATAATTGAAATTTTGAGTCGGTCGTTTACTAATTTATTATTATTATTATTATTATTATTATTATTATTATTATTATTATTATTATTATTATTATTATTATTATTATTATTATTAGTAAAAAATAAATAATTATGGTAATTTTATGTCCACTATCTTAACAGCAAATGATGAAATTACAAGTATACCAATAGAAAATGACATTGAAAGAATCATATCAAATTGCGAAGGTTCTTTATTCTTTATATGATGTGTGAAACCATAATTTTTTATTTTAGTTTTTATTTAACTATAATTATTTTTATTTTTTTTTTTATTTTGATGAATTGACTGTCAACCACTCTCAATATTATTTTCTAATAAATAAAATTATTTTTATTTATTAGAAAATAAAATAAAAGACTAAAGCTAGAATTCATACTAGTCAAAACAATGAGGATAGAATTGACAATTTCAGTCTTAGAAAAATTATCCATATAGATTATTATTATTATTATTTTGTGAATATATAATATGATTATTATTTAAAATTTCAACTTCTCAAAATGTAACCTCAGATGTATCGAAAATTCTTAATTAGTACATTAATTTCAAACCTAACCCATACGATGTTTAAATTTATTTTAGACTAAAAGAATTTTTAAATTTTGATTTTTAAAAATAAAAAATAAAAAATAATTCTATAAATTGAGCTTAATTATAATTTCCTTTTATTTAATTTTAATATGATTTTGATATTGATTGATTCCCACTAAATGATTAAGTTCTTGAGGGGACATTTGATAGTGGTCCCTTTACACGTTAATTACGAGATTATTCCCTAAAAGGGTTCACTTATTACTACTAATTTATTTAATTAATTCCACATTTGTCCATTTTTACTTAATTTATCCTCAAAAGCCTCAATAAAAATAAAAATAAAAATAAAAAAGTCCATTAAGGCTATCAAACAAGACTCCCAAAAGAACGTATCTTTTTTTTTTAGAGTATTATTATGATTCCACGTGAGAAGTGATGAAACATAAATTATTAAGTAATTTTTATTAATTATTGATATGTATTAGAAATTAAAATAATATCTTTATAAAATTAAAATTAATTTTATCAAACATAATTCCTAATAAAGGTAGAAAAATTGTATTCATTTAATAGAAGTCAAAAGTTGTATTTTTAAGTAATTTTTAGTATTTATTAACTAAATTTTAAGACTGTTTCCAATATTTAACTAATATTTTTTAAGAATAATCTATCTAAATAATTAATTTATTTAAATACATTATTATAGTAAAAATATCAGATATTTGAATATGTTATACTTACAAATAACAATTTATATTCTTAATATTTTTAAATTAATTATAAGAATAAATATAAAAATAGACTTATAATATTTTTAGATAAAGAGTTTGTTATAAATATTAAAGTATACTAAAAAATGAGTCTAAAATAATAAAGCATTTAATATAAAAAATTTAATAAATATAAAATAAAATAAATAAAAACTCCTTTTTTTTTAATTTTTTGTTTTCGTCTTCCTCTATAAATACCATACACATCCCTTATCCCACACTTACCAAAAAATCAAAAATATATTAGTAGTATTAGCAGCAGCTTTTCAATGTTGCTTTTATTAATTTAATACCCACCTCTTCCTTTCTTGATTTCTGTTCTAAATTCTCCTTTTTGTGCTGTTATTTAAGCAAGAAATCCGGCAAATACCAGAACCAGATCATCAAGAAATAATGCTTCAAAATCTAGTAAATGTGTTCACTGGTGGTGACAGTAGTACTAATGGAAACAAGAAGATAAAATGTGAAGAAGAAAAAGGTGACTGTAAAACGACAATCAAAGGCACTGTCGTTTTGATGAAAAAGAATGTTCTTGACTTTAATGACTTTCATGCTTCGGTTCTTGATCGTGTTCATGAGTTTCTTGGCCATGGAGTTTCTCTGCAACTCATTAGTTCTGTTCATGCTGATGAGTCTGGTAAGTTTTTTTATTAATTTCTTTTCTTGGGTTTGTTTAATTACGAAATTAATAGTTAACAAAACTATTTCTTGAATCTTGATTATATGAAAAAGATCAATCAGTTTGATTTGATAAGTTCTTGATCTGGTTATCATCATCCTTCAGTTTCTTGATTTTCAGTTCTTCTTAAGTAGAACAAAAAAAAAACAAACTAATTCGGGAAAATATATATTATGTAATAATCTTATTGTATTATTGTTCTTTAATCAGTTTTTTTAGTTGAGCTTTTCTTTTTATCATGCACAAGGCAAGACCTGACAAAAAAAAGAGTAGCATCATGTCACTAAAATTGGACCCATTTGTGATAATTTCTGTATTTTTTTTTATTTTTAAAATAAATTTGTGGGGTACCTAAAAATGTCGAAGAATTTCTGAAATTCCGTTGTTTTAATAGATAAATGTTCTGTCTCTGTAACGTGTGTTTTTGTTTTCTTGATTATGGCAATGTAGAAAATGGGTTGCAAGGAAAAATAGGAGAACCTGCATATTTGGAAGATTGGATAACTACCATAACTTCCTTAAAACCAGGAGATTCAGCATTCAAAGTAACATTTAATTGGGATGAAGAAGAAATAGGAATTCCAGGAGCATTTATTGTTAAAAACAATCATCATTGTGAGTTTTACCTTAAAACTCTCACTCTTGAAGATGTTCCTAAACATGGTAGAATCCATTTTGTATGCAATTCCTGGGTTTATCCTGCTAAGAATTACAAGAAAGATCGAATTTTCTTCGCTAACAAGGTAAACAGAAAATCAAAATTGTGGCTTTTTTTAATTAGTTTTTTTGATATATTGGAAAATGTTATGCATTGATGATGGTTCTTCTTTAGACATTTCTGCCACATGAGACACCAATCCCATTGCGGAAGTACAGAGAAGAAGAGCTTGTGAATTTGAGAGGAGATGGAAATGGAGAGTTACAAGAATGGGACCGTGTTTATGATTATGCTTGTTATAATGATTTAGGTGATCCTGGTAAAGGTCCAAAGCATGTTCGCCCGATTCTTGGAGGGTCTGATGAGTATCCTTATCCTCGTCGAGGAAGAACAGGCCGACCACCGGCAGAATCAGGTGAAGGTTACTTAACTTTATTTCAATTCTCCATGGCAGGTTTAGGTTCTCATCTACTTTCAACTTTTAAGCTACTTAATAAAAAGTTACACAGTGTTTGGTGAAACTAAACTTGTGGTTTTTTGCTTTTAATCTACTTATAAGGAGGTTTTAAGTGTTTGGTAAAGCCAAAAAAACTTATAAGCACTTAAATTTAGCAAAATTACTAAAAAAAGGATAAGAGAAGTATTTATAAATGAGGGTATAAATGTCTTTTACTTGGTCAAGCTTAAAATGCTTAGAAGCAGTTTTTAAAATCAAATCCTGGCTTTTTCTTAGCTGCTTAAAAGTTTAGTAGGTCACTTTTAGTTAGGGTGGTAAATCAACCAAATAGTTCAGGTTCATTTGGCGGTCGATTCGGAAAAAATTCAATTCAATTCGTATTCGAAATTTAAACGAGCCGAATTTTTGTGTTTGAATATTTCACGAACTGAACTCGAACCGAATACTGTTTTTCGAACAACCTCAAAAGCATCGTTTTATATATATATATATATATATATATATATATATATATATATATATATATAT
>CANUEY010138371.1:0-20896 GCA_948099555.1 Croton setiger | reverse complement strand
AAAAGCTTTTGCTGGAAATCCTAGTCAGTTTTAATTTTCCTTTTCAAAATCTTTTGATTTTCTGTAAGAAGCGAATTCAAATTCTCAATTCAAAATTAATTTGAACTTGAGAATTGAAGAAGCTGGCATTTATTCCTCTCTGTTGAAAGTTATTTTTTGAAAAAGAAGTTGAATCTGAGCTGTAAGGAACTGTTGAAATTTCTGGATTTTCTAAAGCTAATCAAGGCAAAATTCTGAGGTACCTATAATCCTTTTTCTTTTATTTCAATCTTTGTTTAAAATTGAAGGGAACAGTCTGGGAACCAGACTAGTTAAGTTGCTTGTTTTTGATATATTTGCAGTTGTTCTTTTATTATATCCGCTCTGCCTTTGATTTTATGAATGTTGTTAAAATTGTATGTCATTTCCTTACTTGTTACTGTCATGTTTTGAATTAATGCTGAAATGATAGTTTTTGAATGGGGAATATACCTATGTTTCCATTCCATATTCAGTAGCTTATTGATGATAATCTGTTTGATTCCATCCCCTTTTCGAGATTATGCTTTATCCTAATGTCCACATTCTTCTGCTATATTCACTTTAGTCCATGGAATCAGTTAAATAAAAACATTGGATATTGATGAATGGATCTTTCTTGATGATGTTGGAGTTAGTCATTTGTTATTCCTTGTCTATGTTTCCAGATGATTAGGTTTAATCTAGTAATTGTTAGGAATAGATAGGTCTGTTTGTTTCATCAAACTTGTTGTTTATCTTTCTGAATTTGATTGTAATGTTAGATCTGGGTTCATTGATGTTCTTCTCATAATTCTCTTTAGTTTTTTAAGTTAGATCTATACCCAGAAGCTTGAAATAGATCATATCATTGTTATTGTTCCTATTTAAAAAGGGCAAAAAAAGAAGGTGTTAATCCATCTGGTTTTGAGTACATTGATGTTTTGTTAGAAGTCATCTATGTTGCAACAATATCATTTGCTGTCTGCTTGAATTTTATGCCTTTTTTTTTTTGTTTTGAAACAAAGTCACTGTTGGTTGATCCATGATTATGACTAAAAAGAACTATAAGGCAACTTGATTATGGATAATCTGTTCAGAAAGAATGAAATGATAATAATGTTATGGGTTTCAGTGTAATTTGTTGTTGCAGGGTGTAATATAGTTTTGTTGTTCTGGAATGATTTCTGAATCATATGTTCACATGTTGATATTTGATGGCCTTTCTGTTTTGTGCCCAAATAGATGATTTGTGCTCCTAACCCAGTTTATTCCTCCCCTACAATATGTTCAAATGTTATGATGAAATTGTTATCATTATGACTGTGGTTATCATGCATGCTACTGCCCATAATTGCAATCTCACATTTTGTTCTTCATTTAAGAGTCCAAAAACTTGTTTTCATATCATATGCCAGTTGTTGCTGCTATGCTGCATATTTGCTGATTGTTTGTTGAATGGAGAAGCTGCCTGAAGTCATCATTTGTAGGTTGTATGAGATTGAATTGAAACTAGTTTGCATTTAAACTTTAAAATTAAAAAATAATATAAGATGCTTGTTGATATTGAGAACCTTCTGGAATTGCTGAGAGATGAATTAGTATGTAGAATATGGTTTGTAAAGATTGGTTGACTGGTTTGAGTCAAAACATGCAATATGGATCTATTATGTAATTGGATATTTTTAGGGACTCTTTTGTAAATTCCTTAGAATTGTGGGCTGTTTGTTAAATTTTTATTGATGATGTGTTAATTTTCATAGCATGCTATAAAATGAGTTAATTATGGATGAAAATTGATGTTAGGGGCAGAATGGTAATTTTAAGAAAGTTTAGGGATCAAAAAGGAAATTTTGCATGTCTTGCCTCAAAATGTTGAGATTTACATGTTTTTATGGAGTGCTCGATCAAATTGGCATGTTTTAGGATTTACTTTGTAATTTTCTTTAATTAGGGACTAATTTGCAATTTTTAAAAGTTCAAGGACTATTTCGTAATTTTCCATTTTTTTATCCAAAATCGAAAAACGGAGTCAATTTCATAAATAAAATTTGGTTTAATTTTTCAAGAAATAAAACCGGTTCCCGAAGGGTGGCGACTCGTAAAAACGTTTTTAAGACCGATTAGTTCGGCACCGAATCTCAAAAAATGTTTTATCACTTAAACTTTCCTTTAAATTTAATTTTTTATCTTTTCGGTTTCAAAAAAACCGAAAAGTCCGGAATCGGGACCGTCATCAGTTTAAGTTGGCGACTCCGCTGGGGATTTTACAGTCAAATCTCCGGTTTTTCTAACTAAATTATTGACTGTAATTAAGGGTTAACTCATTTAAAATAAACCAAAATCGTTTTCCAACTTTTAAGTTAAGTCATTTTTAAAAATAAAAATCGCGCGCGGTGATTACCATCGTTTGTTGTTTGCTTCATTGCTTTCCTTTACTGCTTTTTTAGGCTCTACATTGCATTTTCATCATCTTCTATCTCCATTCTGCCCTTATCACCTCGCGATAAGGTTATCAGTGCGACCGGCTGCTGCCTTCCGAAAATTTTTGGATACACCAGTCGGAGTACTGGTAATGCTTATCAACTTTAAGTCACGTACTTCTAAAGTATATAGAAAGGTTAAGGCCTCCAAAGCCGAAACCTCGCTTATGGAACCCGAGACCTATCAAACCCGACTTAACCCACATATAATCGACCGTAGCAACTTCCATTTAGGATTTTACCGAATTATTGTGCTGTTGTTTTGTATCATCATCCTAAATGCGAGTGTTATCGACAATCTCAAAATCCCCTGCTGACTGTCGAGATTAGACCAAAAATCCTAGGGTTTAGCATCGGAATTTTGACAAATCGAATACGTGTGCGGGCGATATAAGGGTGGAGTTCATGCATTTCCTTCCCTCTATTCCCCTTTATTTCTCTGTATATATCAATTGTTCATGCATCATTTAACCTGTTTTATTTCAGCCATTTTAGGCGTCAGTTACTGTCATTTAACCTGTTTTATTTCAGCCATTTTAGGCTAATATTATAAAATTATTCATAATATTTTAGATGAATATAAACTTGTTAAAAAATTTTTAACTATCTCATTTGATAATGTTGCATCAAACACTGCATTCATCCATCAATTAAAAGAACTATGCCAACCAAATGTTGGCAGTAAATTTTTTCATATTAGATGTACATGTCATGTTTTGAATTTGTGTATTCAAAATGATTTGAAATTTTTAGAAATTCACATTTCACCTATTAGAAATGTAATTAAACATTTATACTCATATAATAAATTTATGAAAAATTGGTTTAGATTTTGTAGAAGTAATAATTTGACTCCTACAAATTTAGATGTGATATTGTGTATAGGTTGAATTCCACCTACAGTTTATTAGCATAATCATACGAATATAAAGATGCATTGTGCGCTTTTTACAATTTCCAGGATAATCAAGATATTGTGATTTATCCACAATCATGAGAAATTTGTTCAAAAATAATTAATTTGCTAAAAGTTTTTAATGATGCTACTAAAATATTTAGTCATGTCTACAAACCAACATCACATTTTTTTTTTTTTTTTTGCAATGCAGTGTTAATATAGTAGATAGATTGCAAATGTTTGAAAATGATGTTAGTTTAAAGATTGTGTGCAAGTAATGAAAAATAAATGGTTAACTTATTTTAAAATTATTCCTAATTTATTTTTGGTTGCTGTTGTGTTTGATCCAAGGTGTAGATTGGATGTCTTAGAAATTATTTTGGATGTTTATTATGATAATTTAAATTTACTTATAGATGAAATGATTAATGTACATAGTTTAGTGAATGAAACTAGGTAAACAATTAATGATTTATTTCTTAAATTTTCTGCAAATAACGGTTCGGCTATTGCTATTGACGTTGGCGGAAGTTCTACTCCCGCCAAACCGAGTGAGACCTCTGTTCAAAATAAAATTTCTCTTATTTATTCTAACGCCAAAAAAGGCCAAGGGGGACTGGTGCAAGTTCATATCCGGAACTTAACAAATACCTGTCCGCAGAGTTTGAATTTTCAGGTGCAGTAACGGATCCGATCAATTTCGACATCTTGGAGTGGTGGAGTAGGCATGAAGATACCTTCCCAGTTATGGCGAAGATAGCTAAAGAAGTCTTGGCGGCGCCGATCTCAACTGTCGCGGTTGAGCAAGCATTTAGTGCCGGCGGCCTACTGCTTTCCGAGAAAAGAACAAAATTGATAGCAGACAATCTCGAAGCCCAAGCGTATGTCGACGATTGGGCGGCCACCGATGTACGTAAACAAGATTGTTGGACTTTTTAATCGGATGAAAGTTGCAAAGTGACCGAAAACTCCTCCGCCGCCGAAAATTAAGATAATAAATAGAACTACGTGGGTTTTAATTTTTCTTTCCGCCAAAGAAAATATGTAGGAAAAATAAATTTTTTAAAAAAATAAAAAATTTATTTGCAAGCCCAATTTTTTTCCCATATATTTTACAATTATTTTACTTTTAATTGTCCAACTTAATTGTAATAAATTAAATGTCATGTAAATTTAATTAATAAATAAAAATATTACTTTTTTAATTATTAATTTTAACGTCTATATTATTTTTTAGTTAAAGTTACTTTTTTTTTAATTTCCTATTTATTAATTTTCTTCTTCAACATTCAATAACTTTTTTTTTTTAATTCAAATTTCAATATGTATTTCAACTCCAATTTAAACATCTTTTTAAAAATTCAAATCTAACACTTTAGAATTCAAACTCTAATTTAATTTTCAAATTCAAAATCAAACTCTAATTTACATTTTTCTTTTCAATATTTTTTCCAATTTTAATTTTTTTTAAAAAGGACTAAACTGTCGGTTAACTGCCCGCCGCCGAACTGTTGGTTAACCGTAAACCGCCAATTAACCGGCCCGACTTTCAACGGACCGATTATGGTTCAAAATCCCTCCAACCCGTGGCCCGGTGGGCAGCGACCTGGAACCGGCTCGGCCGTGCCCGTGACCACCTCTAGTTTTGTCTTTGGATAATGAAGAAAGCATGGAACACTACGTTTCATGCTTAAATATTTTTTGTTTTATCCACGATCAAAACGAAGCCAGTTTTAATAGAGTGGCGCGAACTATTCTCTTCTTCTTCTTCTTTTTTTCTAATTCTTTTTTTTTTCTCTTGGTTTTATTTTTTTTTTCTTTTAATACAAAATAAAACATAAAATGAAAAAACTAAAATTAAAATTAATTAATTGAAAAATATTTAATTAAACTATTCTCTTTTTATATTGGATATTTTTTATTTTTCTTTCGCTTTTTTTCTCTTTAGGAAAAATAGAGCATCAACACCTAGATACACTTAGCTTAGGGGCACGAGAATTTGCCTAAATAGCCTTGGTAGATCAATGTCAATCAGCGCGATCATTCTCTCTAAAGACACCTCGAATCTCAGTCCACGTAAAGATCTAGCAGAAAGATGCCGAAAGGGATCCCAGTAATAATGGAAAAGTCAATGGGAGTTATATTCATCTCTCCTCAAGGAAAATGAAAGGTATTAGTGGTATCCTATCAATGCTTAACAAGTAAACATAGGAGCTCCTTATGACTCACCCTTATGGTGTCCACAAATCTCATGTAGTGCAGGTAAAAGGTTGGATAATATCTCCTACCGGGTCATCGTCGGCAAAGATGTCAGTGGGGATGTGTATTAGGAAAGCATTAGCTACAACAATCTTTATGAAAGGGTCCTAAGGAATAGGAAAATTCTACTAAGTTATTTCTGGTTCATTACTAGAAATAAAATCCTAAGTTTAATCATGCACTGTTTAAAGACTGCAAAAGTCTTAAGTTATTTTGGTTCCTTACTGAAATGGCTAAGGAATAAATACATGGAAGAAAATTAAATAAGTAAAGAAGCACTTACCCAGGCATACTCTCCGGTATTAGAGACATGAGTCTCTAGATCAAGCAGGAGATTAGTTAAATCCAAGTCGAAAGGGTGAGATTATCATTGGAAAAGTCATTTAAATGAAGAAAACATCTTAAAGAATCAAAAGAGTTTTCCCTTTAAAAGTGAAAGTGAATTTTGAGTTTGAAATGAAGAAACAGATAGGATTCATCCTATTTATAAGGAAAAGGCTAAAATGCGGGTCTCTCCATGTAGATTTCTTCGCTCGAAATTCACAATTTAAGAAACCACTAGCTCCCATAAATCATTTTTATAGCAACTAGTTGGGGCAACTATAAATACTCAAATTTTGAGGCTCAAAAACATAGTTTTTTAGGACTATAAACAGTTAAGCTAAACCAAAGGTCACTCGCAAACAGTCCGGGATGTATTCCTTTATTATACTTGAAACGTCTGGAAAATTTCATTGATCATGAATCTGGGTTCGAAGAAGCCTAAAAGATCATGGAGAAGCGAGGAAAACCGTTTGAACGAAAAAATCTGAGTTGCCGCACCAGCCTGCTGCCCTCTTGCGCGTCTGCCTGTCTACCGCCCTTCTATGCGCTTGCTTGCCATTCTCCTTCGGCGCCTGCCTACCGTCGTGCTTCTCGCCAACCAGCCACTGCTTCTTACTCCAACTGTCCACTGTAAGGCACTAGGGGTGCATTGAAAAGTGAATTTTTGCTTATATATAAGCCTCCAATTCATCATTTTCAGGAGAGAGAACTTTGACTCACAAATATTATTGTTATTATAGCAAATTCAAGTTAAGAACATAGTGTCTAGGAATTTCCCAAGATTTTGGAGAATTTTCAATAGTTTTTCAAGAATTTGTCAATTTGAAGTTTCACAACAGCTGTCAATTAAGCTAGGTAAGCTTCTGAATCTAATTTCAATTTGATCATCGACAATTCTTTTTGGCACTAAGTGTACGATTCGATTCCTTTGCTGCTAAGCAGTCAAATATCAATTTTTTTGTCAAAACAGCATTACTGTATTCTTTTTTTTCTCCTATAATTGGGCATTTGAACTGCATTGACATTGATTTCCTATAAAAAATAGAATATGTAGGCAAATTTGATATCACCCACATTTTATACTTAAAAACCCAAAATTCTTTGTGTTTTTTTCTTCTTGTTCTACTCATTTATTTTTCTTTTGATTTAATTATTTCGTTTAACATGCATTAAATTTGGAATTGATTCAAGTATAAAATCGGGTTTATGACATGATCTTCGAATCCTCTTTGAGTTCGTGGATTTCATGTCTTATTAAATTAGGCTAATTAATCAATTTGGTTAATTAATAAAATGGAGTCATTAATAATTTTTTTTAGTTACACCTAATCAAAAAATAAATTAAGGGAAGACTCTTAACAAGCAAAATCAGGACTGAATTCTTTTAAAAAATTGGAGTTCACAACTTCACATCATATTTTGTTGAAAAGATTGTTACTTTTAAAGAGGCTATTGCAAGAATGGTTATTCTTCTTAATTCATGGAAGGAATGGAAAAACACGGGGATGAAAAAATGAGAACAATGTCTGAAATAATTCGTGATGACGAGTTTTAGGAGGAAGTAGAAAATGTAGCAGCTATCACCAAACCATTGTTTTGGTAATTAAGTTTAGTGATGGTAGTTAAGAGAGATTTATGAAAAAAAAAAATGGATAGCACTTGATGAGTTAAGAGATATCATGAAAAACAACAAATATGAATATTGTTATGATGAAATGGAAGCTATTGTATTAGAAAGGTGGGAGAAAATGAACATTCGAATTCATTGTCTTGCTTTTGCTCTCATCCTCAAATATTTAGAAATGTCAGCTCCTGGAGGAGTGCCTAGAAAGGCTTCCAATCTTGATAAAGAAGTTATTTTAAGTCTCATAGAATCTTTTACAAAGATAGCAGAAAATGTGGAAGAACAAAGACTTTTACGTAACTAATTTCCTACTTTGCACATGAAAAAAGGGATATATTGTATGGCAGCAACTTAACTTGATGGAATAACTATGGATTCCGTTGATTGTTGTTCCCCATATGGTGCCAAAACTCCAAAATTGACTGAGATAGCAAAGAATCTTTTATCTCAACCAATTAGATACTCTTATATTCATTCTGTTAAAAGAAATAGATTGAATTCTAAAAGAGTAGATAAGCTGTGTTTATTCACTTGACTTAAAGAAGATGGACATAGATTTGAAAATTACATCGGCTATAAAGTTAAATGAGATAGGATGGAGATCATTAGATGAGAATGGTCTTGATGTCACCCAAAACATTGAAGAAGATGGAGATCTAAATGGAGAAGATTAAGTAACAAAAGAATTGAATTTGTCTCTAAATCTATCATATTTTAAAGTTGTTGTTTTGTTATGTTTCTATCTTCTACCTATGGCATTTGGGTTTTAGAATTGAGACTATATTTATATTTTTAGTATGATTTGAAGTTTGATTTCTGAAGTAAAATTTGAGGTTTGGACTTATTACTATTGCATTTTTTTTATCAAATATTTTTTATTAATATCTTTGTTGTAATTTTATTTATTCATATGAAAAACTAATTTAACTAATTTCGTATACAGTAAAAAAAAATTGTGTCCACAAAAAATCACACTGCCAAAAACGTACCCTAACATACCAAAATTTTTTAACCTCACCCATTTTCATTTTGTCCCGCGAACTAGAATGCACTATAAATTTGGCAACTATGATCCTGCTGATGTTGAGGGAGATTCAAATTTAAGAGAGAACTAACTGCGAGTGGATTCAGTTGTGCTGTGAGCTGAGCAATGCGGGCCTCATACTAGTCAATCATTGATTGGATTTGATTGGTTTCTAGTGGGAGGAGTGACTAGTGAATTGAAGGAAAAAGGAGGCTTTGGAAAAAGCCTGGACTTGCGGGTATCGGGCCCTAGTGGCAACGGGTAACTTGGTCCCGAAGAAAATTGTGGTTAGGCGGGAAGAATGGTGGTAACATATGACTTGGGGTCTGGGGCAGCTAAGGTGATTGAAGCACCAACAAGCCAGGGAATGGTGGATTAGCTTTAGGCTTTAGGATTTGATGGGCTAGCTTGGATTAGCGTTTAGGATATGATGGGCTGGGTTGAATGGTTGCTTGCGGTGGCTGTGAGGTAAGTGAAGGTGGACTTCTAGGTGTGGTTATTTTCAGCCAGATGGATTTTCCACTCGGTTATGGTAAAACTTAGTCAAAAAATTGTGATTACATGTTAAATTATAAGAAATTCGGTTCAGTTGAGGTTCGCAGCCAAACTCAATGAACCAATGTTGTCTTAATATAAATGAGGTAATCAATCTCATTAATGAGAGGTGAAGTCTCTTATTTATACAAAGATTGGTGGGTGAATTCATGTCTTATTTTAAATACAAATTGGGTTGATGTTAATCGGTTTTGGAGTCCTATTACGTATTTATAGACTTATTTTAAATACAAATTGGACCTATGTTAATGGGCCTTGGAGTCCTATTATATATCATCGTCTTTCACATATCATTATGAATTCAATGATATAAATTATTTTGTGTTTCATAATAGAAAGTTAAATTTCATAATCTACGATTAACTGTATTTTATGTCGGCACCCCTGTACAGATAAACCAACTCTATATATTGACCAGTAAATAAATAATATATAAGTATATAAAAAATTGAAAAACATGTTTACTGTAAACATGTCTATATACTTAAATTAATATACTAATAAGTATATAAATGTCAATTTATATTATGTTTGTTTCGCATTAAATTGAAAAAAATTTATATATTTATTATATATTTTTATATATTCATTAGTGTATATAAAAAACACTAATTATATATACTCATTTAGTATATTTATATATTGACCATTATATAAGTGTATAAAAACATAAAAACACTTCCGAAAACAACATAAGAAATATCCAACTCCCTTATTTACTTATTCTATATATTTATATACTCACAAATATATTAAATATATAAAAATACAAACTATATCCTTATATACTCATTCTATATATTTATATGCTAACCAATATATAAATATATACTGACATTATATAACCATTCATCAACGGATTCCGCTTCTTATGGCGTCAAAGAAGTTACCTTAAAAACAAAAAGAGATCAAATGAGGTAAAAAACCACTGAGAAGTCTTTGACTTGCCAAGCGAGAACGTTTAAGGTGCGAATTTGATCTCATTATGGCCATTGTATGTCAATGATTATGGTACTGCGAGATTTGCCAGATTCTACACTATCAACCAGTACTATTAGCTCGTCAGTCGGCTACAAGGTTGGCAGCAATGGTAGAGTCTAGTCGAGCGGCAATAGAGGAGACGCATCTCTACAACTTTACATTTTCATCTTTCAATTTAAAAAAAAAAAAAAAATGGATAAAAAAATTAAAGAAATGTGCAAAATTAATTTTTTTAAAAACTGCTATTCATTTAATTTATAATCTTCGTTATTCACTAACATTAAAAAAAAAAAAAATCATATCACACTCGTCTATAACAACAAACATCTCTCAAAGAGTAGAACTGAGTAAACTTTAAGATGAAATATCGGGTATATTTGTATATCCTTTAATTAAATCAATACCATGAAATTTCATTAATCTAATCAAAGAAGTTACAATTATTGAATTACATGTATATGATAATGGTATAAATAAACTCATAAAATATATATATAGAAGGAATTTGCCTTCAACTCTAAAGAAGAACCCATATCTATAACCCAAATTTTCAATTCTATATAGAATGTTAGAGGAAAATGAAACTGAAAAGTTTTTGAAAAATAAAAACGAATCAAGAGGTAAGTATGATATGGTTCACCCACATTGTACAAACTGCTAAAGAAATAGTTAGAAAAAGGCCTAACTTCTTGAGGAACACACTTAATCTATTCCCACCCCTTATACTAACCAATAAATCCTTTTCCTCTTTCTCACTCCACCAACCATTTTCTACCATTTTCTTCACTTCACCAATTCCACTTTCCGTCACCTTCTCATTTCCCACATAAAAACAATGCATCAAGAGAATGAGTAGCATGCAAATTACATTTCTTGCTACCTTTTTCCAACTATATTGCACTGGAAATTTGTTGCACCTTCCTTCATGTGATGTATGGATTTCGACTTTCTTTGTTGACAAGTTATCATTAAATTCTGGGTTCAAATGGACCTTAAAAGTTTGGGAAGGCACTATTTGATGAAAGAATGTGTCGGCCGCTTGTCGAGTTGAAACGAACATTCCATGATTCACTTTTATCTCAACTACTTCAAAGCTTGGAGAACTTGCTAAAGCATCCACATTTCCTTCATCTATGAAGTGATCATCATTGATGAATCCAAGTGAATAATCATCTATTTCATTGAATCCCACACAATCTTCTTGATTTCCGTTCTCTGCAAATTTTGTTAAATTAAATTATTTGATTGAATAAAAATATGTCGGAAGAAGAAAAAGGCATGTTATTTCCTAACCTTGAACCCTCCTTTGGAAGCTTGAAATGTTTTCTACTGGGACAATCCTGTGTTCCGCCGCAAAACTCTGAAACAATATGGAGCGTTGGATATTCCAAAACAAATATGTTGCAAATATGTAAAATAGAAATTAATCAGTTAAGAACAATTTTTGATCTAAACACGTACCTTCTCTAATTCATCATTTGACATCCCAACCCATCTCAAATTTTCTGACATTCTGTCTGTCTTGAAATCTCCATCAAGAGTACCTTCGATCTCTACAGACCTCAAATTAGGATCTGCCCAATCTTTCTCCATACATCTCATGTCGCTAAACATGTTACCTTGGACATCTTTGTTCCCAGATACGAAAGTGAAATCATTAGTAGAATGAGAATAATTTCCACCCCATGAATCTTGGATATTGGAGTGGTTTATCAGTTCTTGCGATGCCTGAGCTACAGAGAGAATTTCTTGCAGAATATCAGTTCTATTTGTGTCTTGGTGAATTGAAGTTGAGTGCATCACTTGAGGGAAGTCCTCTACTTCTAGTGGAGGCAAAGAAAACCTATGTTGCAACCTTGCACACTCTAATGCTATATCCACCTGAAGTCAACCAAACTAGTACTATTTAAAAAATTCCATAGTGAATATATGTATATCGGCAAGTTTTTTATAGGTTATTAGGATTGAACTTCTGACCTCAGGCAGGTAGATGTATTACTTTAACTTATTAAACTAGATATCATTTGCAATAAATGAAAATATTGCATTATGATAAAGAAAAAAGCGAAATAATTGTGTAATTTAGAATAGCTTTTACCTTAGATGGGGGATAAGGAACATTGTTGTAAGTTGAAAATGAGGAAGATGAGAGGCCAAAAGCATCATCTGATAAGAATTGCTTCCATTTGCCATCTCTTGAATCAGAGAGATGAAGAGGGGATCCATTGGCAATGTTAGGTGAAGTTGTATCTATCGGCATGTGATAATTTGAACTTTCGAAATCATCACATCTCCCTTCAGAATATAATTCAATACTGGAAGAATGTTCACTAGCCATTTGATGATTTGATGTTGAGGCAAAATGGTCTCCGATTTTTGGAATAGTTGCACTCTTTTTGAACACACGACACAGTGCATATGCATCCTGGAAGAAAAGAAAGAAAATCATGTTTCGTTTCTTGGACTTTAGGGTTTGAATATAATCAAAAAAAGAAAGAAGAGAAAAGAGAAATTGCACCTGAAGGCCAGAATGAGTGTGGCACTCTCTTTCGTCGAGGCGATATTCATGCATAACCCAATCAGTTCTAGCACCATGAGGAGCTCTACCTCTGTAATAAACAAGGGTTTTCTTCATGCCAACAGCACGCATTTGAGAGTTAACTTTCCTATCCTTGCCTGTAGCCTTCCAATAACCAGCTTTAGTTGCACGATTAGTCCTTGATCCATTTGGGTACTTGCGATCTCTTGGGCTAAAGAAGTACCATTCTAGATCTTTACTGGGTAACAATGACTTTCCTGCAGTTTTATACATATATATTAATCTTTCAATCTTATAACACCCTCATTAGAAAATTGTTGCCTACACCCCCGATGTATGATCAGTTTTAAAGATTTTTAAATTTTTTCATGCCCTCGATTAATCACTTCGTAAGCTCGGTGTAACAGACTAGTGTAGGAGCATGCAAAATCTGATAATTGTTCTAATCTTCTAAAGAAAATGGAAAAGAAAACATGGAAATGTTACAGAAATAGAAAAGGCATATTTAAAAAAAAAAAAAAAAATGCAATCCTTTGCTTTAATTGAAGCTTTTTGACTCGGAAATTAATTACTTCGGCACTCATCTTCATGTTCACAGTAGGAACCCTAAAGATGGTAGGACCATATGCTTATTTGTCTCAATCAGTGTACCTTTTTTTCCTTTTTTCATATTATTTGAATATAATTATTATTATTATTTCTCTTTTGGCTAAAGTTTAGGAACCTTGACCAATTAAAGCACGATCAATGCATGTAAGAAATTTTATAAACACCATTATTAGCTTAAAGAAGGAAAAAAAAAAAAAAAAAAGCATAGGCATCCTTAAAGAGTATTTGAAGCCGCTGTTCTTCGATTGTCTCTTCCTTTAGAAAAAGGTGAACTAACTCATCATTATCAAATTAATTATTTGGTAATGAATTAAATACCTACATGTGATGATAATGTTCTTAATCTATATTTTTCTTGTATTAAAATAATCAACAACTTAATGGAAGCAAAAGCTAGTGCAAAATCAAGAAAATTTAAAATTACATGAGATATTCATATTATTTTATTAATTGGCTTATAAATCACAATAGGTATTCTTTTTCTTGAAAAAAGAATTTATGCATGAAAAATGAAAGTATTGTTTTGGTAATAGATTTTCTATTATTCCTTATCCCATTGTTCACTCAACCTTTAATGTGATGCAGCATTCTATGAAATTCCAAGGAATGCAGGCGAAAATGTTACAAAATCTAACAGTATTTAAGAAACAAAACTATACTACTTTCAATAATAAAAAAAAAAAAAGAACGTACCATAAAAATCAGAATTTTCCACTCTTTTTCTTAAAAAAATAAAATAACATATGACTGGACTACTTATTATCACTAGTATTATGATTGTTATGAAAAGAAGAAACCAATAAGTTCTATTTTATTTATAGTGAGTTGTTTTTTGAAGGGATTCATAGTGAGAATTTTGTTTTAGAATATAAATGATACACTAATTTGAGACTTTTATATCCGATAATCTCTAATAAATGTAAGATGACCAACCATATGATGTAATAGTTGGCTTATATAATAAGAACTTTTACGTAAAACCAGACATAATTTTCTTTCAAGAAAGAAGGACAAGAAAGAAAAAAAGAAAGAAAGAAAGAAGCTAGTTTTATGGATTTAAGCGGAGAAGGGTACCTGGTAAATCCCAAGGTTCACACTTATAAAGATCAACTTCGGGAATGATCTCCAATTCAATCTTAAGACCATTGATCTTTCTTCTGAGATAATAAGCAACAAGCTCTTCATCGGTAGGGTGGAACCGAAAACCTGGAGGCAATGAAACAGGAGCCATCTCCCTCTTCTCCCTCTCCAATTGAATACCCCAACAGAAAAACCTAAAAAGAAAAGAGAGAGAGAGAGAAGCTGAGTGGAAGAGTTGTGATGGAGAATGGAGAACAGGGATGAGGGTTTTTGATATGAAGACAAAAAGAGACAGAAAAATAAAGAAAAGAAAAGAAATCAAAAAAGCAAACTAAAGATGGCACCACCACCCTTCTATAATTTAACCAACCTTTGTGCTTTATTGTAACATTTAAATAATAAGGATTCTTGGAATTGTTACTTTCAAGATTTGTTTTTTTTCTGAAAATATCCAATGCTTCATTCTTGTCCTTTCTTGGAATAAGGAACCATAATCTCTCACATGCCCATTTTCCCTGATTCGATGCATTTCCGGCCTTTTCACGTTAGAACAAGTATCTTTCGTTAATCACAACCTCTGCTTAACGAATTTCGGCCGCCATTTTCATTTCTTTCTTCTCTCAAAATCTTCTCTCTTTCCAACCATTCATCGATTAGCGCGTACGTAGCCAGTTCCATGTTAGACTCCCATAATGTAACTCATTTAATACTTTCTAAAATCAATTCATCACAATATACTAAAAATGTACTTGGCGGTTGGATTAACTTAAACTAAATTTTAAAAAATTGAGCTAGATCCTGATCTAATCCCCACAAGACTGACACCAATGTAGATATCAGCCGGTGTTAAAATATAATCTCATATTGAGGGAGGGTATGTATTAGCAAGATTCAACCAACTTCAAGTTTTACTTGAGGGAAGGAGTTAAAATATAATCTCATATTGAATAAAAATCACAAGCATGATAAATTTATAATTGAATGATGGGGTTCTAGCACAAATTAATTAATTTTGTACAAAATGAGTCCGTAATTCACTTATAAGACTCTAACATCAATTAGTTAAAGAAATTTGCATTTAGGGAAAGTAAACCAGAAAATGAAGTTAATTTCCTCATTAACTCTATAAGGAGATTAAAAATATTTCATTGATTTTCCATAATCGTTTATTCTACTTTAATCGTAGGAAAGACGTGTTAAAATTTTCTAAAAAATTTAAAATTCTAAAGGTCGATTTGTTTGGTGTACGAAGCAATCATACAACGTTGTAGGCAAAAATTTTCGTTAATTACAATAAAGGGGTTTAGAGACAAATAACAAATTTTAAAAACTAATTGGTATTAAATAGCACCAAAGTTTTCAAAATATATTAAACAGCACATTTTAATAAATCTAATTTTGAAATCCAAAAATACTCTCCCTAACCTAAACAACCCTAACATACCCTAACTCCCATAATCAACAATTTTGTCGTCTAGTCGCCGGACCTCAATTGCCATCGTCGAAACTTCGCCGAACCTTATACTACCACTTCCAAATCTATATCGGGTTTATAGCTCATATACCTGGCATATGGTCATCATATCCTTAAGTATATTGTTCATATACTTGAGTATGTGGTACGAACCCAATAGGGCAGCTTTGTGCCATTGAAGATGAGCAATCTCACATTGTTCAAATAGGTTTAAAAGAAGTTTAAAAGCTGATTTGTGTAGATGAAATATACTTGGACCGTGTTACATTTCACATGGATCAGATTTAGTATATTACTTGTAATATGGACATGGAGGAGCTTGATGCAATTTATCGGGTAAAGTTACACAAAATGAAGTCTAAAATAAAGGGAAGCCCGATGCGATCCCATATATATCATCTATCTGACTATATATAGCTCATATACCCATATATATGGTTCACCATATCTCAGGGAATATGACTCATATATCCATATCCCAAGTCTGTAATACTAGACCGCCGCCGCTGAAACTTCTCTAGTACTTCATTGGACCACCACCACTAGATCTTCGCAGCATTGTGACATTTTTTAGTTATATTTTTACAAAAATTAAAGTAAAAAAATATTAAAAGATGGATAGAACAATAAAACCTAAACAAATGTGCTATTTATTTAATTTTAAAAATATTACGGTATTTAGTAAATTAAAACTCAAAAATGCACTATCTAATACCATTTCTCTACAATGAAATGGACGACGATAATATTTCAATCCAATATAATCTGCAGCTAAAATCAAATGTTATCTCATCAATAGACCCGTATTAAATAGAATTGTAATTACTGTAAATTAATACTCAATCTTCAAAATTTATCACATTCGAATCCTTTTAATAATTAGTATGTTAATTGGCTGATTTATTTGCTCTGTTATATTTTTATGTAAGAATTTATTAATTTTTATCTATTTAAATATATTTATTTAGAAAAAGAATATCATAATTATTATTATGTCATTCCATAACATTTTTAGTGGACCACATAATTTGTCACAGCCTCATAAATTATATGAAACCAAGAATTCTTTGAACTATACAGTTACACCAAGTATTCAAATAGATAGATGAAGTATATGGAAAACAAATCAACGTAAAAACAGGGTATGTGCATGCACATGAATATTAAAAATGAAGGATTACTATTACGTCTTGAAGAAAGTAGTATTACTATTGATGATGTAATATGGGACGAGGTTGGAATCATTACATTCAGTTTTCCAAAAGCTCAAATTCCACTTTTAAACTTGTGATGTGTAAATTAAGTAGGCTTACAAAAAGGATGTAGGCCTCCCCTCCCCTTACCTTTGTGCTATTCAAGCCATTGCCTTGTAAAAATTCACTATACCTATTTCTTGCTTTTCCTTTCCCTGCTTTTCAAATTTAAGTTTGATTCTTAAATTATGTATTGTAGATTATCATAAATGATCAAATATTATATTTTTTTTTAAAAAAAAATTAACATATATTCTATAGTAATAGCATCACTTATTTTAATTTTTTTTTTTAAGAAAAATTGATTGTTATGTAAATCAATAATAAACTACCAAATTATAAATCAAAAAAATTGATAATATAAATATCAAAATTTGCTATCCTGCCTAAGCCTAACCAATGTTTCTTGAGTCTTGCTCTCAATTATAATCACATTTTGTCTCGAATAAGGAATTTTTCAGTTTCTTGAGTCTATACGTTACTCTCAATTTCAATCACTTTTGCCTCGAATAAGGAATTTTTCTAAGTCAAGTTGATCAAGAATCGAACTAAAAACCAAAGTAGAAGCACAAATCAACTCGAATCGGACCAAATTGAACCAAACTAGTAGAACCGAACTAGAAAATCAAAGAAAGAGATCCCGTCAGCACCCAGCTAGTAACAACAGCCACATGTCCCCACATTGCCTACACGCGCCTACCACATTACCGATGAGTGGGCCTCATTTACCGACTATCCTCTAGCGAGTGGCCTCTACTCCCCCGCTTGTTGTCGTCGCCAGTCACTAGCCAACTAGATATCGGCTAATCTAGTCATCAATGAAATTCAACTGAATAATTTACACTCAAGTATTATATTCTAACTAGTTCTTGAATTATTCTCTTCTCTGCATCTCCTAAAATTCAACTAATATGTAATTAAGTTACTTCATGGTGATTTGGAGCTACATTCTGCCCTGATTTCAAATTTAAATCAAGTATGTAAGCATATATGGGGTTTAATCCCATATTACGGGCTCAATAAACCTAAAAAAACCTTCAATTTGCTTATTGTTATCAAATTGTCAGATTGTTATTTATAATTATAGTTTAAAGTCACTTTAATCATATTCTATCATGCGTTTATATAGAATTTCAGCATGTATAAATCTATTTATAGCTTATTTGCTTTCAGTTTATTTCCCTATTTTGTGCCTCTTTACATTGTTTTTGTTGAGTACTTTTCATGCATGAATAATATTCAAGTAAAGCATAAGCCAAATTATCATTCAACTGCATAGAGCTAAACTATATTTGAGATCTAAGATAAATTCTCACTTGATTATTATTCTTTTTTTAATTGTTCTTGTGAATTTATCATCTCTCCTAATAATTCAACATCTTTTTCTTTTAAAATAATTCTTTTTCTTTAATTATTTTTGCCGCACATTTGAAATTCTAGTCTCCAAAATCCACTAGTTCAAAATTAGTCTCTTTGTAATTTGCTCATTAGATTAATTAGAGTTACTTTAAAGTTTTTCCTAATTATTGTGTTTGGGGAGTCTTTATTTTTCTAGTTTTTCTTCAAATCGATTTTGGACTTATATATTGAAAAAAAAAAAAAAAATCCAATAATGACATCCTTTAAGAAGAAAAAATCAATAAATACAATTAAGTTTTAACTTGCTTGAGGAAAACTTCCATTAGAAAAATAAATACAACTCATTAAAATGTTACACCGATCAACATGTCTAGGGCTTATTTTTCCTAGATATATTTTTCATTAGTCTTTCCATGGAAAAAAAAAAAATCACCATGTAGGCAGCTAATGATGAGAAACTCTTGTTTTGAAAATTGATAATTAAAAAAAATGATTAAGTAATATTTTCATCTTGAAATTATAATAATATATTACAAGTTGATTTTATTGTGAACTTTACAATAATTTTATCATAAAAATGTTATTTGAGGGTGAAATTGCAATAACTATGAGTTGGAAGTTCAAAACCACATCACCTTTTTTATCTTTTGAAACTCTTCAAATCTCAAAACCCAAACATGGAAGGTGGTAAATCGCTTGACTTAAACGGTTTTAACATGAGCTTTTTTTTTTTTTTTTTAAATTGTTAGTCCTCAATTGGAAAAACATCATTTATTGCATCTTAGCCCTCTCAAATTTCAAACGTCGCCCTCTTGAAATTTTCTCGTCTTTCATGATCCTGATCTTAAAAATCTCAAACAAACACCTTATCACAGATTGCCGACCCATTATTAGTTCATGGGAACTTTTTTTATATTATTATTTATCCTAGTTTTATACTATATATAAGTGTATTTTAAATTTTTGGAGGGCATTTTTGGATAACAATATTGATCAAGTCCAAACAGTGTTTGAACTTGACAACTATGACCACCTTGATCATCATATCAGCAGGATTCTCAACAGTTTAACCTTCTGGAACTATACTTAAATTTCATTTAGAACTTATCTAACAAAAATGGAATCAAGCGTCGATATGCTTTTTTTCTTGCATGATAAAACTTGGTTCTTTGGCAAATGAATAACACTTTGACTATAATATACAACGATGTTGTTCTGCAAAATTTCCAATTCACCAAGTAACCCTTGAAGTCAAATTACCTTCTTAATAGCCTTTATAACTATTATATATCTACTTTTGTCACAGACAGTGTCACTGTTGACTATAAACTAGACATCCAACTTATTGGTATTTTTGCAAGTGTAAACACATAACTAGTAGTTGATAGTCATTTATCTAAATCACCTATATAATCGGAATCACAATATCTGACTACATGTTGAACATTTTCTTTTCCTGCTAAAAAATAATCTGACATTCATAGTGTTCAAAATATATCCTAGAATCCATTTCACAGATTGTCAATGCTCCTTACTAAGATCATGCATGTACCTGCTCACAACACCAACTACTTGTGAAATGTTTAGACTTATACATATCATAGCATACATCAAGCTGTCTATAACATTTCATAGGAACCTTTTACATATATTCTCCTTTTGCATTATTCTTTGGCGGCTGAGCTACACTGAGTTTGAAATGAGGAGCAAGAGGTGTACTAAGAGGCTTGGTCTTTTCATCCATATCAAAATGCTTTAGTACCTATCTCAGAATTTGTTACTGAGTCAAACAAAGTCTCCCTAATTTTGTATCTCTAGATATCTTCTTACCAAAAATCTTCTTTACTTCGCCCAAATCTTTCATTTCAAGTTCTTTATTCAATCAATTCTTTAACTTCTCAATTTCTTCTTTATTCTTTGAAGCTATTGGCATATCATCAATATAAAAAAGAAGATAACTGAAAGAGTCATCTTGTAGCTTGTCTAAATATATGCAATGATAGTATTAGTTTCTTGTGTACTTCTATCCTTTCATAAACTTATCAAATCACTTGTACCACTACCTTAGAGACTACTTCAATCCATAAAGCTACTTTACAAGTTTGCATATCATATTTTCTTTTTTAGCAACTTTGAATCCCTCTAAGTAAGTCAGATAGATTTTCTCTTTCCTATATCTATGCAAAATGCATGTGACACCCCTGACCAAAAGCATACGTATTTTTGACGTCATTTCACGCATTTCATGCATTTTTATTTAAATGCATCAAAGTATGACATGGTATATGACATTTACATGAAATAATTGATTTGAGAAATGATTATAAATGAGTTAAAAATGATAAACAAGAGTGGTTTTAAGTTCGTTTATCGTCGAAAGACATAAACGGAGCCAATTAGGGTTTTTGGCTCGCGCGATCGAAAAATATCGAAAACG
>CANUEY010138272.1:0-17265 GCA_948099555.1 Croton setiger | reverse complement strand
GCCTGTAATTATGTCCTGTGAAATGCATTTATGCAATATATACATTTCATAGCAATATCTTTCATATAAGCATATAGCCGGATTTCAGTACCGGTGAAAATATCATATATATTTCTATCCAGATCAAACAACTCAACTGGTCGGATTTCAGTACCGACTCATGAACCACAAACAATTCAAATCATATAACACATATCTCTGGTTGACCGGACTTCATTACCGGTCCACACGAATCAATATAACTATAACAGTTCAATTTCATATATCACAGTTGACCGGCTTTAATACCAGTCCAAATCATTTAATAAAACATATCATCTCTTTTTCCATACAACAAAAATTACCAGGCTTCAATACCGGTCCAACAGTTCAAATAAACTATAACATTTCTTTTTCATATATCAAAGATGACCGAACTTCAATATCGGTCTAAACAGTTCATATATATCATATATAGCAATAACACATGTCAATTCTCTAAGTAAGTGGTTTAACACTTACCTTACTGCTGTGAGCTCGGTTGGGTCTCGAGTAATTCACCCTGCCCTGCTCGAGGACTCGACGCTCTTATAATGCATAATATAGCAACCAAGTTCAACAAATCAACTCTGGAACCCATATAAGCTATGATGCATGCTTTAATATTTAATTCTCTGATTTAATTGAGTTTTAATTCCAATCTGATTAATTTTCTATAATTTGAAACTCAATCTCTAAAAATCTCTGCTTTAAAATCATTTAATATCAATATAAAAATAATTGACAATCTCTATTTAACATATAATAATTATAATTAAACATAATTATAATTATTAAAACCATTTATAAACTTTAAAAAAACTCTTTAACTCTTTAAAATAAATTCACAATTCAAAATCTCTAAATAAACATTTAAATCTCTAATTTCATACTTAAAACAACCTCAATAAATTTCTGACGTCAAAAACGGATTCAAGACGTCGAAATTAGGTTGGAAGGGGTAAAACATAATTTATAAAAATTTCTAGGTCAAAAGTGCAATTATTAAAACTTTAGGGACCAAAATGTAATTATCCAAAATTACCAAATCTGCCCAGAAGGGCCATTTTGCAAAGTCCAGAAACTACAGGGGTCAAATTGCAATTTTTATAATTTAAATCTGCTAGACTAAATTGAAAACAATAAAAAATTCATGCTGTTGGACTAAAATGTAAAAACATTTAAAGTTCAGGGGTTCAAAACAGGGTTTACCCAAATCCAGGCACCAAAAGTGCAAAATTACCAAAACGGCGTCGTTTTGGCCGCCCGCAACCCTCTCTGCGTGCCTCACGCCCGCGTGCGCAGCTGGATCAAAATGCACGCCCTTGGTGTCCTTTTGATCCGTGTGCCAGCAGCCTTCCCCGCCTGCCTTCCTGCTGAGAAAACCAGTCTCTCAGGCCTACTTCCCGACGACCGTACGTCCTCCTCCGGTGGCTTTCCGGCCAACTAAGACGACCTTTCTCTTCCTCTACACACCCTCTAGCTAACCATCGGAGCCAAATTTCCAGAAATCCTCTGGATCAAAAGATACAAGCCCTCAAAGTTGGCTCCTCAACACTGCCTACCTTGAATTCCAAAATCTGCCTAACTCTCAACCCAACTTCCAGCCACTTTTCCGCCCAACTCCGGTGGTCTTCTGGAAAACTAAAATGATAGATCTCTAGACAAATATACCCTCTACAAATCCATATAGCCAGAACTCATATAGGCTTCACCAATTAGAAGTTATAATCCTCCAAAGTAGCAACCTCAAAACTGCCTTAAGAACCAGAATTTGTACCCAGAATTTGTTTCTCTCAATTCCCACGTTTTCCAGCCAATTTATTTCCACTATAACACATCTAAACACTTCCTAAACTACCCAAGAACATGTTTAAACAACAGGTTTGAAGATTTCCTAAAGATTTCCCTATTTTATCTTTCTTTTTCTTCCAACAGGTTTAAAGGAAATGAATTTGGCATTTGATGTTTTGGATATTTGAATAAATGTTATTTGTTTTGAACCTTAAAACTATGACGATGTCGTAAGATTTTGGTTCCGGAGTCGGTTTGGGGCACCGACCGGGCCGCAAATATTTTTCGAACCTGATTTCGACGAAACGTTAAACATTGTTTAGTATATTATTTTAATGATAAAATTAAAAGAAAAATGGAGATATATGTTGATTTGGTGGCAGAAATAAAAGAAAAAAAAAAGGAAGGAAAGAATAAAAAAGGGTTTTAGGATGATTTTGAGAAAATAAAGTGAAAAACAAGTAGGAGGTGTAAAAATCTTTGTTGGGAATTGTTGTAGGACCTTAGGGGTCTGGATAGAAGTGTTCAAGAGGTGGAAGAGGCAAGAAAACAACAGCCACGAAGGAAAAATAGAAAAGAAAGAAAAGAGAAGAGAGAAGAGAAAAGGAGAAGAAACCAACCCATTTTAGAGCTTCTAGGGTACCTAAGGAAGATTAGGAGTGAAGTAGAAAAGAAAGAAAGGGAAGAGAAACCACAGAAAAAAAGAAAAATAATGAAGAGAGATAAACAAGACAGTGAGAGGTAGTGAGTGAAAAGGGAGAAAGAGAGAGAAAAAGAAGAAAATCTAGCTTGCATGATTTGGTTTGGGGTTTAGAGATAGTTAGAGGGTATTCCTGGGAAGAGATTGGTGGTGAGAAACGGCTAGAAATTCGGCGGAAAATCGCTTGAAAGTTGGGTCCAGAAACAGAGTAATGGGGAAAACTACTGGCTGGAGGAGGAAGATGATCAAAAGGATAACATAGGCTGCGTATTGATGAAATTTACCTCCTGAGTACCTGAATTTGGTAAAATTACATTTTGACCCCTAAATTTTATAATTTAATGCACTTTAATCCTTCTAGCAAAGTTTTAATTGTTTTCAATTTAGTCTTGCCAGATTTAATTTCCGATAAATTATATTTTGACCCCTGAAGTTCTAGTGCTTTTCAATTAGGTCCTTCCACCTGAATTGAATTTAGAAAAATTATATTTTGGCTCCTCAACTTACTATCGCATTTCAATTATGCCATTGGAAAGTTTAAAATGTCTGCAATTGGGTCCCTTTGCCCTAATTATCTTCTAGAAATTATATTTTGACCCTAGAACTTACTGCTAGACTTCAATTAAGCCCAGGAAACTTTGAAAAACTATGCAATTGGGTCCTTTTTGGTTTAAGTTGAATTTATTTTTATTGTTTGGACTAATTGACTATAAATTAAGTTTGATAATTATAATTATTGTTAAATATGATTAATATTTGATAAATTAAGTTTGATAAATAATTTTAATAGTGGTTTTAAATGTTTTCAATATAGAAAATATGTGATTTAAGTTAAAATTAAAGGGAAAATAATATTGTTTGGTAATGAAATTAAATTAATTAAAAGAGATAAATGTTTAATCATGCATCATAGCATATGTGAATTGTTTATATGATAATTTGAATTTTGGTTATACTTTATAATATAGGAGTAATGAGTGTTAGAGGGGGACGAGGTAAACAACCCGAGACGGGACCTAGTTCATAGCTTTGAGGTAAGTGTAAACTTACTGATTTTGTTTGTGAACTGTGATATTTGTAAAATGATGAATATTGTTGACATTGAATTGTTTGGACTGGTAGTGAGCCCGGTTACTTGATTTATGAGATATTGATAATATATGCTTATTGAACTATTAGGAATGGTACTGAATCTTGGTTAATTGATTTATTTGCTTTGAATATATGATTATTAAACTGTTTGGACCAGTATTGAAGCCTAGTCATTTGGATTTATTGAATATTGAATATTGTGATTTTGGTCATTGAGTCGGTATTGAAATCCGACCAATTGACTTATTGATATTTGTTATATTGAGATATATACTGTTTGGACCGGTATTGAAGCTCGGTCATTAGATTATATGAAATATTGTGATAAATGTCCATGTGTTATCTCAATGCATCCTTACATGACTTAATTATGGCTGTTGTGATCGTCATGACTAGTATTTGCATATTTCACAAAAGAAACCTACGGGTTTCTATATGAAATTGACGGATAGACCTTTGGGTCAATATATTGCTACGGATGGACCTTCGGGTCAACATATTGCTACGGATATACATACGGGTCATATTATGAACTGACTTATGATTCATTTAGGTCAGTGCTTCTGATCAACCTATGAAAATTCAGGTCTAGTGTTACTAGCCAGCTATTGTCACATGCTTTGTGAAATTCTCGGGCGCAGTACTTGGCTTGATTAACACAACAAAGTTAAATGGAATTACATGTCATTTACATTATTGTATTGTTATGTTTTAATGATTAAAATAAAAATATGAATTATTCCTATGATTGTTCTGATAAAATATCTTATATTTTGTCTTTAATTGTTTTAGTTTATACTTACTGAGTATGCGACTCATCAAAATCGCAATTTATGTTTTTAGGTCTACTTCTTGAGTGAAGTTTAACACTTCACCAGCATATGCACAGGTCGGTTCAGCTCAAACATAGGCCTCTCTCCCTCGTTCCACATCATATGTGTAGTTGCATATAGATTTTGGGTTATATTAAGTTTTGTAATGAATAATCATATGTTTTGGCATGTAATGTATCAATGATATAGTCATTTTGATTTGTTGTTAATAGTTTTGTATAACTTATTATGTTATATATAAATTATGATTTGTAAACTGTCATGTTTGGTATCGGTTTATTGACATTGGTTATTGTTATGTTAAATGCATAATGATATTAAAATGTTGGTTAAAAAAGGCATGTTTTATGACGTATATGTATAAGTTTGGTTGTTACACATGAAATTGGACAAACTCTAACTTGACATTTTAGCTCATGTTTTGGATACTTTACCGATGAAATTAGATGTTGTGGTAGATGAAATATTTGTAACCTTATGTATTAGATGTCCATATAATTTGGAAGCACCTAAATTAGACATGTAATGAAAGAGTTATGCTCAAATTAGTGCAATATATGCAGACTACCCTAGCAGACTGCAAAGATGTGTTAGAAATAATGCTAAGAATTATGTTTAGCTCCAATTAGTCTTATTTATATTAAAAATAACCTTACGTATCTAGTTTAACTAGAAATAAGAATCATATCTGAATTATAAAATAAAGTTATGAATAAATTAGTGTGTAGTGTGTGGATTGAGATATATAGGCAATATGGTTAGTTTTAAAATGCCACTAAAGATTATATGTAGCTAGTTTAAATTTGAAACTTTAAACAAGAAAATTTATGCATATTTAGCTTAATTAGACATAAGATTCACTAGATTTGGATTAGTAAAGCAAAAGAGATTAAATAATGAAGACAGTAGAGGGTCAAATGGAATTACAATTTGAGTTTTGACCAATGTAACAAGAAAACTAGTTTTCAACTTAAATGAGATTAGTTGAACAATATACAAATTTTATAAATATGTACCTTACTTTAGAAACTAAAAATTCCATATGGTAAGTTAAATATCTCTCTTATATATTTTGTTTGAAAAATATTGCAACGTAGAAAACATTATTCAAATGGTAATTTTGCTTATATGTAATATGTGTTTTAAGTTGAAAAATCATTAGTTTAAATGTTAAAAAATTAAACTAAAGGTCATGGGAGATAAAAAATATTGAAGTTGAGGTACATAACATGTAACAACCTAACCAATAACCTTTATGTCATAAAACATGCCACTTTTTTAATAACATTCTTAACGTTACGTAAGAACATTTATGCTGTAAGACTCCACCACAATCCAGCATATGAGCAACATAGACACATAGGCATTTTAACATATTAAAACTCTACATGCAATGCAACGACGACTACTATGCATATGACATGCCATACATTATTTACTATATCTTTAATTCGTTAATCATAGGCCTTATTAATAAATTACAAGCCATATGACAAAAATCTACATGATAGGATGATTCAAATGATGAAATGCGAGTGAGAGAGAGAGAGATAGAGATCCTAAGCTTCAGCTGACTGACCCGGTGGAATGATGATGGAACTGACGTTGTCAGTTGCCCCAAAGAAAACCTGGAATCATGTAAAAGCAATTTAATGAGTTGTGTACTCAGTAAGTGTAAACTATACAATATGAACAAATAAATTGTTCTTAATTTCAACATTTTAAACAGAACCTGTCGTAGGCAAGCTTATTTCATAGGTTTCCTCTTTAACTTGCAAGCCGTAGCTGACTTAACCAATAATTCCATAATAACCAAATCATATAACAAAGTATAATTATCTCTGACATAGGATTCCATTTATCCATTAAGTCACAGATACTATAATTAGTATTATGTTACATTTTCATACATCAATCAAAACATAACCATATACAAGTGTAAACCACAACATATAAACCAAACATATAATTCAGTTTATCATAACTTAGCAAAATAACATGATTCCATATCATATTCATCATATATAATCATATTCATATCTTAAGATGCACAAATGACATGTCTTTCCTTTTTCTTTAGTTGTGATTTATCGACCAAGAGTTGCCCTGGGAATTTCACAGCATATAAGTAACCATACCTAACCAGTGAACATATATGACCCGGAAAACCGTCGGTCATTCGTATCATTTAGGGATCCGAAGATCAACCTGTAACATACAGTATCCACCAGATCATTCTGTATCATATAGGACCCGCAAGTTTTTCTATATCATATAGGACCAGTAAGTCTTTCCGTCAAATCATATAGAAACCGTAGGTTTCTTTCGTGAAATTTGCAAAAACTGATACGATAATCACAATGGCCATATTTAAATCATGTGGAAATGCATTTATATAGCATACATTTCATATCATCATATTTTATATAATCATGTGACCGAGCTTCAGTACCGGTTATATAATGCAACTGGTCAGATTTCAGTACTGACTCAGGAACCACAAACATCACAATTCATATATCAAATAATTCCAATTGACCGGGCTTTAGTATTGGTCCAAACTCATCAGTATAATCATTTAAACACATTTACATATATCACAGATGATCGGGCTTCAGTAGCGATCCAAACAGTTCAATATAGCATATCTGGCAAACTCACAAAGTCAAAATCAAACATATTAGTAAGTGGGTTTAACACTTACCTCACTGCTGTGAGCTTGGTTGAGCCTCGGGTTGTTTACCCCGTGCCGCTCGAGAACTCGACGCTCCTATAATCCATCACATAGCAATAATGTTCAATTAATCAAATTAGAAATCCATATGTGCTATGATACATGATTAAATATTTAATTCTCTGAAATAATTGAGTTTCAAAATTAATTCATATTATTTTCTATGAATTTTAACTCAATTTGTAAAATTTTCCATTTTAAAATCGTTTTAATAACATCTTAAAAATAATTAACAACATTTATTTTTCATATAATAATTATAATGAATAATAATTATAATTATCAAACCAACAATAATCTTTAATTAAACCATATAATAAATTAAATCAAATTTTATATCAAAAATATTTAAAAAAATATTTAATCTTTAATTTTCGGGCCTAAAACGATCTCAAAATAAATTTTTGAGGCAAAAAATGGATTCAGGACGCCTAAATTAGGTAAGGTGGGTCCAAAATATAATTTATAAACATTTTTGGGTCAAAAATATAAGTGAACAGAAGTTTAGGGGTCAAAATGCAATTTTTTACCTAATACAGGTGTTGGGCGCGTAATTTTCATCAAAACGTGTGGGCTGGTGTCATTTTGGGGCTGCTATTTAATTATCAAAACGGCAGCCCCTCTTGCCATTTTGATCATCTTCTTCCTCTCTTCTGCTTCTGTTTTGCTCTAATTCCTGTGACTTCCAGCCAACTTCCTGACAACCGTACGTCCTCCTCCGGTGGCTTTCCAGCGAACTACGACCACCGTTCTCTTCCTCTACACCTCCTCTATCGAATCATCAATCTGGAATTTCCTAAAACTCTCTAGATTCTATGATATAATCCCTCAAAGTTGGTTCCTCAACACTGTTTTCACAATTCCAGATTTTGCCTGATTTTCTTCCCAACTTCCAGCAGTTTATTTGGCCATCTCCGGTGGATTTTCGGTGAACCACGACCACCAAACTCTTCCTTTACACTCTCTCTATCGACCTATAAGATCCAAATTCCCCCATGCACGCTCAGTTTAAAGATATAAGCTTACAAAGTAGCTTTCTCAACACTGTTTTTTAACCTAGAAAACTTTTTCTATCTACAGTTTTCTTCTTCTCCTTCATTTCCCAGATATTCTCTTCACTTCCTAACCCTTTTAACCTCTTCCTAACACTCTAAGGAACACTCTGAAGGAGCTGAATCAAAGGTTTCCTTTCTCTTTTCTCTTTCTTTTCTTTCTTTTCTCTCTCTTTCTCTCTCTCTTTCTGGTTTGCTTCGAAGCTACCCGTTTTCCCTCTGTTCCAGACCACCTCTTCACTCTTACACCTCCAGCTCTAAGTCCCTTAACTATTCTTTCCAGCAGCTACTTAAATTTTGCACCAAAATCTCTAATTTACCCTTTTACACAAACTTAACACTAAAGGTTTCTTTCTTTCACTTTGTCTTTCTTATGTTTCTGTTTTAATCCAACCCAAATCACTCTAGAACCAACTTTTAAATAAATTTTTGGTGTCAAAATAATAAATGTAAGACGTTTTTCTGAAGTTTCGTAAAAATCGGAATCCCGAAAATTATTCCCGGTTCGGTTGGTGCCCTAATCCGACTCCGAAACCTCAACGATTTTCGCGGAAACAAAACCTTAGAAAATCTTTGTAATTTTAGGGTTCCAAAACTATTAAAATCATATAAATAAACATATCTCAAAATATCAAAATCATTTACTTAATATTTTTCGCGTTTCCTACGTTTTTTGGTCGCGCGAGCCAAAAACCCTAATCGGGCCTCATTTATGTCTTCCGATGGTAAACGAGCTTAAAACATAAATTGTTTATCATATTCAAATCATATATTTCATATTCAAATCATATATCAAATTTAATATGATGTATTTTAAATCAAAATGCACGTTATGTATGAAATGACGTCGAAAATGACGTAAGTAGTGTTTAAGGTGTCACATAACAGACAGAATGTGAATAATACATGACAGCCAAACAATAAGAGAAAATGCGATTTTCTTATATGTATGGAATTATATGCAGTATAAATGGAAGTATATGCAATATAAATGGAAGTATATGTGATATATGGGGAAGTATATATGGTATATATGTATATTTGCATAAAGTATATACATATATACTTTTCTATAAGATTATCATCATTGGTAACAATTCCTACAATTTCCACCAATTGCTACCTTCAATTTTTTACCTTGTTAACTTTAGATAAAATGACATCTAAACACAAAAAACAATAGCCTTGCCAATTGTTTGAGTGTCGACACAATCACTTTAGCATTATATTATGCAAGAAATGTAGATGTCAATAAGATATGAAATAATGCCCACAATGATTTCTGAACTTCCAACCCTAAAGTGAAACAAAACAAATCACAGTCAATCAGCCCAAAAACATATATTAGCACCAATGTGATTATACTATATAGCAAATAATTCCAATTATTATCCTAAGTGAAATCCTTGTGAGTGACTTAGTCTCTAGAGTGACGTTTGAGATTCCCTTATATAGGGGAGTTGTGTCGGTGAGGTTCTGAAATTCTCTTGCCCAATGATATTTAGCAGGCCCTGAGTAAATCGGGGCCCAAGGATCCTAAAGTTATTAGGTTCAAGAATTCTAAGTGTTAAGGTTGACCGCCTAAAGGCTGGAGGCTATTGAGATCGAACATACCTTTGTCTTACGATAATAAGTGACCCTCCCTCTAGGATAGGACCCCGGGAAGGTCAGCTACTAGGGATAGCCTACAGATGTCTCCCTTCAAGTCCAAGAAATTCCACGTCTTGGCCTAGTCAATGGATTCTCAAGGTCAAACATAATTTAGGAATGGCTAACCTTTAACCTCGCTAGAAGCTAAGTGGTAGTGAAAAATTCATGCACCAATCCCTTAACACATAGATTCGATGCCACCACATAATTACCTTATTGGCCTTTATTGTTTGTCGTCATCCCAACGATATATCCATAATTCTTTGGGGGTAATAATTATATTTTAGATTCCCAACGCTTCCTCCTTGCTATAAATATGCGACTAGTTACTTTAATTTCTTTATATTTTAACAATGTCGCCTTTCAATCAATGTCTCCTATTAAGGTCTCCCTTTTGCCTTTGAACCCTCAGCCATCTGACCATAGGGTAGTTGACAATAATGATTTTTTTTAGCACCAAGTCTTTTTCCCTTAATATGTCTAACTAACCATTAATATGTCACTTACGTAAGGCATTGAATAGTCTGATCCAAGCATATGTGATAAGTCAGGCCCAAGAAGGATATTGGGCCTCCATAGATTCCTCAAGGTGTCTTGCAAAGCCTAAAATTGGCACTCTGGAAGTAATCTCGACTTGTTGCGAAGTATGTCCCCTTGAGAAGGGTGAGATACGTGTTCGTAATGAAGGAAGAAGTTTGATACAAAACACAAGGAGCACCATGTATTATTTGATCAAATACGTAAGTATCTGTTCTTCTCTTAATCAAGATAGTAAGACTTCTTCACCCCCTCCTAAAGTTGTCCCATCCTACTTAAATAAGGTCAGTGGGTGTGACACCCCAAAACCCTAGTCTACGTCATTCCGACGTTATTACATGCATTACGTGCATTTTCATTAAAATGCATCATTATTTGATTTGATAATTAAGTTAAATATGGATTATATGATTTGAATATGATAATATATGATTTGAATAAGAATAATAAGCTATTTTATAGGCTCGTTTGCCGTCGAAAGACAAATGGAGTTAATTAGGGTTTTTGGCCCGCGCGACCGTTAAATGCCGGAAATACGTAAAATATGAACCAAATGATTTTGATATTTTGATATGTGTTTATTAACATGTTTTAAAGAGTTTTGGAACCCTAATTTTACAATGACATCGTACGGTTTCGGTTCCGCAAAAAAACGTCGAGGTTTCGGAGTCGGATTAGGGCACCGACCGAATTGCGAATTATTTTCGGATTCTGATTTTTACAAAACTTCAAACACGTGTTATACATTTTATTTTGACACCAAGAAAAAATTTTAAAGTAGGTTATGGCTGTGTTTGTGGGCTGGAATTGGTGATTGAACGAATGAAAATGAAGAGAAAAAAAGGAAACTTAAGTGTTAAGTAAGTTTAAAGCAAAACTTGATATTTTTGTAAAAAGGAAAGTAAAGCAGTTGCTGGACCTTGCTAAGAAGTGTGTGCATGAGCTGGAAAGGTGAGTTAGAGGGCTGGAATCAGTGGGAAAGAGAGTGAACACGAAGAGAAAGAGAAATAGAAGAAAAAGAGAGAGAGAGAAAGAGTAAGAAAGAAAAGAAAGAGAAAAGAGGGAAAGCTAAGGGAATTCTTCAATCCAACTATTTAGAGTGTTTCCAGGTTGTTTAGGAAGGGTTTAGATGTGTTAGATAGTGAAGGAAGAGGCTAGAAATCGAAGGAGAAGGAGAGAGAAAATTCTAGGTAAGAAATCTGAGTTTTAGGCAGTTTCGGGGTGGTTACTTTGGGGGTTCATAACTTCCAATTGGTTATGCATTGGGAGATTTGGCTTCAATAGGTTGATAAAGGGTGTGTAGAGGAAGATTTTGGTGGTCTTAGTTCACCGGAAAACCACCGGAGGTGGCCGAATAGGCTGTCAGAAGTTGGAAGAAAAACTGCTAAAATCTAAAATTTTGGGAAAACTGTATTGAGGTACCAATTTTGGGAGCTTATATCTAAAGATCTAAAAGGTTTCTTGGAATTTGGCTCCAATGGTTAGATAGAGAGGGTGTAGAGGAAGAGAACGGTTGTCGTAGCTTGCCGGAAAGCCACCGGAGGACGTACAGTCATCGGGAAGTTAGCTCGAGAGGTTGTTTTTCAGGTTGAAAACTAGAGGGAGAAAGGAAGAAGAAGGACCAAAACGCAGAGTAGGGCTGCGTTTTGATCACATTTCAGTAGCAAAAAATGACACAGACTCTTGTGTTTTGGTGAAAATAGCACGGCCAGTCCCTGATTTTGGAGCATCGAGCGGCACGGGGTAAACAACTCGAGACCCACCCGAGTTCACAGCAGTGAGATAAGTGCTAAACCCACTTACTTATATGTTTGACTTTGACTTTGTGAGTTTGCCAAATATACTATATAGAACTGTTTGGATGGGTACTGAAGCCTGGTCATCTGTGATATATGAAACTATTGATATATGCTCATATTGAACTGTTTGGACCGGTACTGAAGCTCGGTTAATTAGAGATATCTGATATATGAATTGTGATGTTTTGGTTCTTGAGTCAGTACTGAAATCTGACCAGTTGAGTTATTTGATCTGATTTTTGATATATATATGTTGTTTTAACTGGTATTAAAGCCCGGTCACATGATTATATGAAGCATGACGATATGAAATTTATGTTATATAAATGCATTTCCACAGGACTTAAATATGACCGTTGTGATTATTATAGCCAGTGTTTGCAAATTTCACGAGAGAAACCTACGGTTTTCTCTATGATTTGACGGAAAGACCTACTAGTCCTATATGATACTGAAAGACCTACGGGTCCTATACGATGCAGAATGATCTGGTGAATACTACATAATAAAGGTTGATCTTCGGATCCCTTTTGACCGAAGATATTCCAATCTTACAGGTTCGCTGGCCAGCTATGGTTATTGATATGTCGTGAAATTCCCGGAGCAACACTTGGTTGATAAATCACAACCGAAGAAAAAGGAAAGATATTTCATTATTTATCTTATGTTATTGCTTTGATTATATATGATATAAATGACCTGAAATTATGTCGTTTTGCTATGTTTTATAAAATGACTTATATGTTGGCTGTATATGGTTTTGGTTTGCACTTGCTGAGTATGCGACTCATCAAAATCGCAAGTTGTGTTTTCAAGTCTGCAGTCTGAGTAAAGTACTGAGACTTCACCAGCCTATGCATAGATCGGTAAAGTTGAAGCCTAGGCCTCTCTCCCTCACACTAAGTCATTCGTAAATGCTGCATATAGTTTTTGTCTTATGCTTTATTTGTAAAGCATAATTATATGATTTTGGCATGTATATATTAGCATGTTATGTTTGCTTTACCTTTTTGGGTAAATAGTCTTTTGTAAGACTTAAAGTATATGTAAATATTGGTTTGGTATATGGTATATATGAGAATTGGTTTAATGCTTTTGTTATATCTTAAGTTAATTAATGAAATTGACTTAGGTTAATTTGAGAGATTAATATGTTATAAAAAATGGTATGTTTATGAAGTAAGGTATAAGAGAGGATGTTACCTTGGGAAACCAGACTTCAGGGTTGCGGTCACAATTTTTTTTACCGTCGACTTTTGCTGCTGGCTATTGAATGTTTGGATAAATACAAATTAGATCCCTTCTCCACCCCCCTTGAATCGACCCTCGACCTTTAACATAGGGTCGACAGGAAGAGAAATAATCGGATCAGGTATCTTAGTAGTTAATGTAGGTTTTTACATTGTTATACTTAGCCAATCATGACAAGCTATTATCCCTATACTATCGACCTTAAGATCATGTTTTCATAATGTAAATTATTGTTTATCAATATATGAAGGTACTTTTCAAGTAGGATAGATTTTGCTTATTTTGTTTGAAGTCGTTATTATTCAACTACTATGTTTCCCTTTGAGGGTCGACTTTACCTGCTTACACTTTCGTATATTATTTCGCAACCTTGAGGGTTAGCCAAAAATTTGTCTTCCATACTTAGAAAATATTTAACCTATTAAAAAACTCATGAATTTAAAATTTAACATTCATAAACGTTCATTAAGCTGACTTAGATATATCCAATAAAGAATCAGAATTGATGAAGCAATCTTCCATAAGTAACCTTAAATAATTTCAAACATATGTAGATTACCATTTAATTAAGATGTTGATGTTTTTGGCCTTGTTGAAAGGTAAGCTATTTTTACCTAGTAAGTGTCATAGCCCAAACACATGTGAGACATTAAGTATATGACCCAAGCGTATGAGGAGATTAGTCATTCATATGATGCATTGAAAATGTGGCCCAAGCACATGGGAACAGGTCGCTCATGTGAGACATAGTGCATATGGGCCAAGCATATGAGGAGATTAGTCACTCATACGAGATTTCCATACTTGAGAAAAAATTTAACCTATTAAAAACTCATGAATTTGCAATGCAACATTCATAAATGTTCATTAAGAAGACTTCGATATATCTACTAAAGAATCATAATTGATGAAGAAATCTTCCATGAGTAACCTTATAATGATTTCATCATATGTAGATTACTATTAATTAAGATGGTTGATACCTATGCGCGACCTTGTTGAAAGGTAAGCTATTTTTACCTGGTGAATGTCATAGCCCAAGCACATATGAGGCAATGAGTATATAGCCTAAGCGTATGAGGAGATTAGTTACTCATACAAGGCATTGATAATTTAACCCAATCACGTGGGAGCAGGCCAAGCATGTGAGACTTTGAGCATATAGGCCAAGCGTAGAAGGAGATTAGTCGCTCATATGAGGCGTTGATAGTATGGCCTAAGCATATTGTGGTCGTTCCAATTTTCGATGTAGGGATTTTGGATTTTTACCAAAAACGGTGAGAAAACACTTTTGGTTTGCGGTGCCGAAACTAGTCGGTCTTAAAAAATGTTTTTAAGAGTCGCCACCCGATTTCGGGAAAACCAAATTTTAATTTTCAAAAATGACTCCGTTTTTATTTTAAAGACACTGGTCCATTTTTCAGAGATTCGGGGTAAAGGGGTTGGGTACGACGGTTTAAGTTACACTTAAACCGTTGTCCGGTAAAACCGGCCTCTGGTTTGTTTTTTTTTTTCCAAAATTTAAATTTTAAATAAAAATCCGTTGCGTGATTAAACTAGCGATGTTCCTAATTGGCGATAATCGGTCATTTGTGAAAACAAATCCAAACAATGAAAGTAATAAAATTGCAAAAAATTAAAATGCGGGAAAATAAAACATTTAAACTCTAATAATTACAAAACTGTCCTAATTAATTACAATCTACCCCATTTAAACCCCAAATTAATTATTTAGACCCAAAAATACCCCAAATTCATATAAAATAAACATTTAAAGCATGCAATTAAAAATCACGGAAAAATCCCTAAAGTTTGGGAAAATTACGAAAAGGTCCCCGAATTTATGAAAAATTATCAAACAACCCCTAGACATGCAATATTATCTAACACATCTTATAGGACATGTAAAGAAAGCAAAATTCACAAATTAGGCATTAATTATGTCATATTTCAATTTGGTCCTCCAATTTTGAATAATTATGAATCTGCCCTAAGGTAATACAAGTATTCAAACAGTCTATGAAATTGTAAAGCAGTTTTCTAATAATGTCTATAATTGCTAACTGAGAGCATATTCACTAAAATTATCAACTGAATCCCTAAACCTGCACAATTACTTGTAGGGTCCCTAAGTTTTGTGAAATAACAAACAGCCCCCAAAAATAGTAAAAGACGGCAGAGCAATGCCCCCATTTGCATTTCATTCAGTATGCAGCCCTTACTCTAAGCCTCATTATAGAACAGTCAATATGTTAAACTAAAACCGAACTTGCCTCATACAAGCATTGTGCAAACAGTATCTTTTAACATGAAACCACCCCAAAATAGCCCATGCAATCATGCCCAAATTTCGAATCGGCACTTAGAATGAATAAAACCCTAGAAACAGCCCTAGATGCATGCAAATACAAAGCAGTTTTTCAATCTGTCTTATAAACAGATCTTAAGTAGGATCTACAAGTTTGCAAAATCAACTAAAGTTACAACTGAACAAGGAATCAAAGCAGCAAACAGGAGCAACAGTCATTGAACCAAACTATTTCAACGTAAATTTGCAGTTCAAGTCTTGCAACATCTAAAACATATGATCAACATACCGAAGAAAGAGCTATCCAATACCAGTAGCATATGAAAATCTCAACATTCAAATCCACTCAGAACTCCAAATCAACATCAGCAACATTCATGCAACTCAACATCCCAGGACAATTAAAACCAGAGTTAAACTAACCTTTGAGACACTTTTTTCAGGTTCCACAGCATGTCAGGACAGAAGTCAAGACAGAAAAAAGGGATACAAGAGGTGAAGTTAAAGTTGAGGGCAGAATGGATGTAACAGTTAAGCAATAATGACTAGTAGCAAAATCGCTAATAATGGCAATCCCAAACAGAGAACAATAAGTTAAAACAGATTTAACATGCCTAAAGTTTTAAAATAAAGCATTCCTTTTGTAGCTTAGAATATCTAGGGCAGGCCTCAATGCTATACTGTCACATCCATGAACCAAACACAACGATTATGCATACAGGACAGAAGTACATTAGATAAAAAGGTTGCATTACTTTGGAATGGGAATCCGACAAATGACAAATAACTCGAATAACTTTTACCCAGCAACAAAAATCAAACAGCAGCAGCTCCAACATTCAACCTATTGTTAAAAAGAACAATCAAACAGAAACATACGCATTTGAACTGCAAAATAAGTTCCAGAATACAAGATTGAAGAGCAAAAAATCAAACTTAAAAGGGAAATTTCATTCAACACTTAACAGGAATTTCAATCATGATTCGTTAATCAATCCGGTTCCCGGATAGGCAAATTCATATTGAAATGTGAAGAGAATTAAATTGGAAAAGGAGATAAGGGATACCTCAGGTTAGATCCTCGGGTTTCTTTAATTTGAATTCGACAGGAAATTGCCAGAACAAGTTTACAATAATACTGTTTTTCTCTCAAAATAACCTAACTAATCTTTACAAGGATTATCACTGAAGTTGAATTCCTAATTTCAAATTGATTTTTAAATTGGAATCAAAACAAAACAAAAAATCACAAACAACAGAACCCTAAAGCTAAAATCCCCAATTCCTAATTTATAGAAACTTGAAAGCCCTAGCCCTAACCCTTACTCATTTTCTCTCTTTGATTTCCTCTCTATCTGTGACACCCCCGACCAGAGTCATACGTCTTTTTGACGTCATCACATGCATTTCATGCATTTTTGTTTAAATGCATCAGAGTGAGACATGATAAATGGCATTTACATGAAATATATGATTTGAGAAATGATTATAAATGAG
>CANUEY010138010.1:0-12431 GCA_948099555.1 Croton setiger | reverse complement strand
TATAATAATTATAATTAAGAATAATTATAATTATTAAAACCAATTCCAAGTTTAAATAAACCATATAAATAATTAAATCTAATTTCATATTTAAATTCTTTAGCTAAACATTTTAAATCTGAATTTTCAGCCTTAAAACGATCTCGGAATTCATTTCTGACGTCAAAAACGGATTCAGAACGTCAAAATTAGGCTGGAAGGGCTAAAACATAATTTATAAAAGTTTCCGGGTCAAAAGTGTAATTATTAAAAATTGAGGGACTAAAATGTAATTTGCCAAAACTTATATTTCTGCCCAGAAGGGCTGTTTTGTAACAAAACAATAACTACAGGGGCTAAATCACAATTTTCCAGAATTAAATTTGCAAGACTAAATTGAAAACATATTAAAAATTATTCTGTTGGACCCAATTGTATAAATAAATTAAGTTCAGGGGTTAAAACAAAGTTATATCAAAATCCAGGCACCAAACTGGATATTTTCCAGTCACCCGCAGGTGCCTCGCGGTGGATCAAAACGCACGCCCTTGGTGCCGTTTTGATCGGCGTGCCAGCCCGCCTGGCCCGCCTGCTCTGCTGCCGAGGAAAGTTGACTCTTCAGCCAACTTCCCGACGACCTAACTCCCTCGTCCGGTGGCTTTCCGGCCAACTAAGACCACCTTTCTCTTCCCCTGCACACCCTTTAGCTAACCATCGGAGCACAATTTCCAGAAACCCTCTGGATTAAATGATATGAGCCCTCAAAGTTGGCTCCTCAACACTGCCTACACAGAATCCAGAATCTGCCTATCTCTCAACCCAACTTCCAGCAACCATTCCGGCCACCTCCGGTGGTTTTCTTGCAAACTAAAATGATAGATTTCTAGACAAACATACCCTCTACAAACCCATACAGCCACAATTCCCATAAGCTTCACCAATTGGAAGTTATAACCCTCTAAAGTTGGTACCCTAAAACTGTTTCTATACTTCGAATTTTTACCCAGAATTTTGTTTTTCATATCACACGAATTCCAGCCCTATTTCAACCAATTTAACACATTAAAACACATCATATACAACCTAAAAACATGCCAAAACAATTAAATGGGCAGATTTACCTTTGGTTCCTAGCTTTTCCTCTTCCTTTCTTTCTTCCTTTCCTTTTCTTTCTCTTTCTTTTTTCCTCTCACTTCCAATTTCGTGTTCTCACTCTTTCTTACTCAACCAGCCCTCATTTTCTACATGAAATACTTACTCCACCTCCAGCTAATGATCCAACAGCTGCTTGGTTGATTTTATCCCATTTTATTCCCATTTTACCCTTATAAACAACTTATACCTTAAGTACTTCTTCTCTTCTTTCATTCAATCTCCCCACCTCACAAACCAGCCTTTAAAAACATTCCAGCAACCCAAATCAAATACATCTTGGTGTCAAAATAATATGTAGAACACGTGTATGAAGTTTCGTAAAAATCGGAATCCAAAAAGGAGTCGCGGTTCGCTCGGTGCCCTAAACCGAGTCCGAAGCTCGACAATTTTTGCGGAACTAAAACCGTACAACGTCGTCGTATAATTTTGGTCCCAAAACACTTTAAAACATGTTAATAATCATATCTCAAAATATCAAAGTCATTTGGTTCATATTTGAAGCGATTTCGGTGTTTTCCGATCGCGTAGGTCCGAAAACCCTAATTAGCTTCGTTTGTGCCTTTCGACGGCAAATGAGCCTATAACAAAACTTGTTTCTCTTATTCAAATCATTTATCATCAAATATAATTCATATAATCCATATTTAACTTATTAATCAAATTATATCATGGTGCATTTTGATGAAAATGCATAAAATGCATGAAATGAGGTCGGTTTGACGTAGGGTTTTGGTTCGGGGTGTTACAAATACCATTGGAGAATATTGTAAGGTAACTTGCCACTTCTCAACAAGAATTTCAGCAAGAAACAAGGAAGGAAATGCAGAATATGGAACAAAAAATTAGTCAACTTGCATCTTCCTTGAGTAGATTAAAAATGCAAGGGAAGCTTCCTTTCCAAACCGTGGTAAACCCAAGGGAAAATGCAAGTGCGATCACTTTGAGGAGTGCTAAAGAGCTAAACACAGCAGCCCCTAAAAAGGGCAGCAGCAATTCAGATGAAGAAGTTGAAAAGGAGGTAGAAATTCACCAAAGTGGGCCTTCTGAACATGTTGAAGTTTAGCAGCCCCAAACACTTATTGTATAGCCTCCTTTTCCTGAGAGATTGGTTAAAACAAGGAAAGAACGTGAAGAGAAAGACATCTTGGAGACTTTCTGCAAGGTGGAGGCAAATATTCCATTATTGGATGCTATTACGCAGATACCCCGGTATGCAAAGTTTCTCAAGGAACTTTGTACCAACAAAAGGAAGATAGTTAGTATTGAAAAGGTGGAGATGGGTGAAGTTTGCTCCGCCATGATTTAGAGGAAGAGACTTCCACCAAAGTGTAAGGATCAAGGTATGTTTGTTATTCCTTGTAAAATAAGCAATGTAGGGATTAAGAGATCTATGTGTGATTTAGGAGCTTCTATAAATGTCATGCCTTTATCTATTTACTCATCTTTCAAGGGTTTTCCCTTGAAAGAAATGCGTATCATTATTCAAATGGCAGACAAGTTTATAGTGTACCCTATGGGATTGATGGGGGATGATTTGGTCCAAGTAGGTAATTTAATTTTTCCAGCTGATTTTTATGTACTTGATATGAAGGATGATAAATCCTCAACCACAACTGATTTATTACTTGGAAGACCTTTCCTTCGCACTGCGAAGACAAAAATTGATGCCTATGAAGGAACATTATCCATGGAGTTTGATGGTGAGAAAGTTCAATTTAATGTTTATGAGGCTATAAAGTACCCTAATGATGTCTCTAGTATATGTTGCATTGATGTTATTGATCCTTTAGCGCAAGAAGTTTTTGAATTAGATGTTGCTGATGAGCTTGACTTAGTGCTTTGCAGGAATATTAATATGGACAGCATTAAAGAGCTTGAAGAAACTTTCTTAATTAAGGAAGATGTGCATGGAATGGCAGCAAAGCAGCCCCTAACCAACAGCCATAACCGAGTTGATTTTCCTACCCACCAAGATAAACTTTTACCATCTATTTTGCAGGCACCACAATTGGAATTGAAATCGTTGCTCGGTTACTTGAAATACGCCTTTCTAGGTGATGGAGATACACTTCCCATAATCATTTCAAGCAAGCTTAGTAAGGCTGAAGAAGAAAATTTGGTTCGGGTTCTTAGAGAGTACAGAGAAGCTATAGGGTGGATGATAGCTAATATTAAAGGTTTGAGTCCATCAACTTGCATGCATAGAATTTTATTGGAAGAGGGTAGTAAACCAGCAAGAGATGCTCAGAGGCGTTTGAATCCACCTATGATGGAAGTAGTCAAGAAGGAGATACTGAAGTTGTTAGATGCTGGTATGATCTACCCGATCTCTGATAGCAAATAGGTGAGCTCTGTACAAGTAGTGCAAAAGAAGATAGGGATTACTGTGATACAGAGCGCTGAAGGAGAGTTAATCCCTACGAGAGTTCAAAATGGATGGAGAATGTGCATCGATTATAGGAAGTTGAATGCAGCCACAAGAAAAGATCACTTCCCTCTTCCATTTATTGATCAAATTTTCGAAAGGTTAGTTGATCGTTCTTACTATTTTTGTCTTGATGGTGTTTCAGGTTTCTTCCAAATACCGGTGGCACCCGAAGACCAAGAAAAGACAACTTTCACCTGTCCTTTTTGGTACATTTGCTTATAGACGAATGTCGTTCAGTCTTTGCAATGCACCAACCACATTCCAAAGGTGTATGGTTAGTATATTTTCAAATTTTTTAGAAGAAATTATTGAGGTGTTCATGGATGATTTTACTGTCTATGGTAATAGTTTTGATGAATGCTTAACTAACCTTGCCAAAATTTGAAAAGGTGCATAGAATCCAATCTAGTGCTAAATTATGAAAAATGCCATTTTATGGTTGATCAATGTTAGATTCTAGGACACATTGTTTCATCAAGAGGCATTGAGGTTGATAAAGCTAAAATTGATGTGATTAAATCCTTACCTTACCCCACAAGTGCGCGGGAGATCCGTTCTTTTCTTGGCCATGCAGGTTTTTACTGGCGCTTTATTAAGGATTTTTTGAAGATAGCTCAACCTCTTTGCAAGCTTTTGCAAAATGATGTGTGAATGAGGAGTGTAGAGAAGCGTTTGATACGCTAAAGGAAAGGCTGATTTCTGAACCAATAGTCTAACCACCTAATTGGAACTATCCTTTTGAGATCATGTGTGATGCAAGCAACTACATTGTAGGGGCTGTTCTTGGGTAGCAAATTGAAAAGAATCCCCATGTCATATAATATGCATCAAGGACGTTGGATAATGCCCAATGCAACTACTCTACCACAGAGAAAGAGCTTTTGGAGATCGTGTTTGCTTTGGAGAAATTCAGGTCATATTTGTTGCTAACAAAGGTGATGGTCTTTTCTGACCATGCAACATTGAGATATTTGTTGAAGAAGAAGGATGCCAAGCCCCGTTTGATTCGTTGGATTCTCTTGTATCAAGAGTTTGATATGGAGATTAAAGATAAAAACGGGTCCGAGAATCTTGTTGCTGATCACCTTAGCCGATTGATCCTCAATGAGAAATCGAAACAATTGGATGATGATTTTCCGGATGAGCAACTCTTTAGTTTCCAAAAGTTGTTCCATGGTATGTTGACATAGTGAATTATTTAGTTGCAGGTACTTTACCGGAAAACTTGACTAGAGCTGCAAAAGATAAAATCAAAGGAGATGCCAGGTATTTTGTTTAGGATGACCCATACTTGTGGAAGTATTATTCTGACCAGGTGATTAGGAGATGTGTCATGGATGTGGAAGTACCTTCTATTTTGAAATTCTGCCATTCATCAACTTGTGGAGGTCATTTTGGTCCTCAACGAACAGCTCGTAAGATTCTGGAGTATGGACTTTTCTGGCTGTCAATGTTTAAAGACTCATACATTTATTGCAAATCTTGTGAGAATTGCCAAAAGACATGTAGCTTGAGTCATAGAGATCAGATGCCCCTTACATCAATTCTTATTTGTGAGATTTTTTATGTGTGGGGTATAGATTTTATGGGGTCATTCCCATCATCATTTGGGAACAGCTACATATTGTTGACAATAGATTACGTGTCCAAGTGGGTTGAAGCTAAGGCAACCCGGACTGATGATACGAAGACAGTAGTAAATTTTGTTAAGAGCCAAGCTAGGGTTATACCCTTCTCTTTACACCAAAAGGTCAAGTTCCCTTAAATAGACAAGATCATTACCATTTAAGGGGAAAATTATGGTCAGCTTAGAAACACTAGGGATCAGCCTCTCCTTGAGGTTAATCCTGAAGACTCAAGCATAACTCTTTCTGGATTTCAGTATGACACCATCCAATGCATAGAAGGTGGAGTGTCAAGTCCTTATACTCTCTTTGACTTTGGGACACTACAAATTAACTACATGGTCGGGTTAATGTTGAAAATGTCCTATCTACCTAGGATGGCTATGGCCAAGTCTGGAAAAACAGACCCTTCAGTACCCGCCTGGGAAAGTCCCGTTGCTAATGGTACCTTCAGTTTGGGGTATGAGCCAACAGAAGAAGAGTTAATGAAAATGGATTTCAAACCACAAAGGACTCGAGGATCCCAGAAAAGGGATATCACAATGCGTCCCTACTTTAGAACCCTTAATGGCTATTTTGTTAAGCTAGGAAAAACAATTCCTTATTGTGGTTTCCAAGAGCCTTCTACTGCCCAAAAGCACAAAAGATACTGCCGGGAATAGAACTTTTCACTGATGTGCTAAAAGAAGAGTATGAAGATCCACTCATCCAACATATCGAAGACTTTATGCAACCCGGTCTCTTTGACGAAGTTGCAGTAATCTCAAATTCTAGAAGACTTCTGAATCCAGTCTGCTTGATTAAATTAGCTCAAGAACCCTTGGCCAATTGGTATAATGAGAAGGAACAACCCGTCGTCCAACCCAGTGTCAATCCAGGTCATCCAATCTGATTCATCCTTCTCCTGAGTCATCCAATCTGATTCTTGAGTCTGATGTAACTGTCGAGGATGATTTCCTCCTTTTCAATAATAATATTCAAAATTTTGATTACCTTGTCTGTCAATCTTCCCAAGTACATTCTGGCAAAAATGATAAAGAGAAAATAGAAATAAAAGAACAACTAACAATTGGCAAAGAAAATGAATTCACATACAATGCATGTGATTGTGCATACAAGGATCAAATCGCTGGGCGCCTCAAGAAGTTCGCCGAATGTTTCAAGTGGAAGCCGAGCGACGTTACAAGATTAGATCCAGCCATTACAGTGCACAAGATTCCAACTTTCCCGGGGGCAAAGCCGGTTAAACAGAAATTAAGAAGAATGAAGCCAGAATGGTCCTTGAAGATTAAGGAAGAAGTAACCAAGCAGTTAGATAACAAGTTCATAGAGCCCATTGCTCAAATTACTTGGTTAGTCAACATTGTGCCAATATCAAAGAAGGACGGTAAAGTAAGGATGAGTGTGGATTACCGGGACTTAAACAAGGTCTGCCCAAAGGATGACTTCCCTCTACCACATATTGATCTGCTTGTTGTCCGAATGGCCGGACATGAGACAGTCTCCTTGACTGACCTTGCTGTAGTGTACAACCAGATAATGATGCATCCACCTGACAAAGAGAAAACAACCTTTATCATAGAATGGGGCACCTACTGCTATAGGGTCATGCCATTTGGACTGAAGAATGTCAAGACAACTGTGAACCCTTACTGGACCCTTCAAGTCGCCGGGCCGATCCGCGAGGGAAGTCGGTTGGCCAGGATGTTCACTTAGGGTGAAGTGTGTGTGTGTAGAGTCGCCACTTAATTTATTTTGTCAAAGAGGAAAAATTAAGAAAGAACCCCTTAGTGACTCCGTTTTGCGATTGACCAATTTCTAGGTCAATCGCCCCAATGGATGAAATGCACTAATCTTCAAACCCGAGGTGGATTCGGAGGTTATGTCATGCATTCATATCCAATGATCTTTTCTTCTAAATGAATGTTATGCAGGAATGAAGATTTGGACAAGATATATGAAAAAGGGAGATAGGAGACATGCTATCCGAGGTTATATCTCGAATATGCGTACATACTCTCGTTTGAATAAGAGATCAAGTTCAATATAGTTTGAATGGGCCATTTTAAAGGCGATGGAGGGGGTGTATGCATGTTTGCATGCTATGAGTGTGTGAATGTGAATTTAGGCCTAGGGGCCAAAAAGAGAGTTTATCGACATCCATGGTCGAAATGTAGGCCTAGAGGAGTTTGTCGACATCCGTGGTCGAAATGCGTGAAATTTAGGCCTAGTGGCAAAAAAAGGAGTTTTATGACTTCTACGGTCAAAGTGTGTGTTTTGTTGGTCTAGTGACCGAAAAAAGGAGTTTTATGACTTCTGTGGTAAAAAATGTGATTTTGTGTGTTTCTGTTGGGCAAAAGTAATTTGTTGGGCCTTGGGGCAAAAATGTGATTTTTAGTGTGGCGCTGCGGCCAAAAGAGGTTGATTATTTAGGCGTTGTAGCCAAAAGAGTTTATTTGATATAGAGTTGCAGCCAAAAAGTATGTTTGTTTAGGCGTTGTAGCCAAAAGAGTGATTTAAGCGGTGCTATGGCCGAAAGATTTGATTTTGGTGGCGCGGCGGCCAAAACAAGTGAATATTACGACATATTAAGCCAAAATGTGTGTTTATGAGATGCAAAATGTCATGTATGCATGAGACAAAACGCGATGAAAGAGAATTAAATCAAAGAGATAAAGTTTCGGAATATACCAGAGGCAATTGGCGTCCGCTCCTTAGCTTGAGCTTGATTTGGACTTATTTTTATATGATTTATGCATGCAAATGCAAGTTATCACAGAAATGCAATGCAGAAAGTAGTAAAGAATTGCCTAGAGATGAAGAATCACCGTAGGCAAAAAGGGAGAAGAGAGCGGCTGTCAATAAAGCTCAAGGTGCGAAGAAAATGATGGTTTTGGGGGGGGGGGTATTTATAGGTGATTCTCGGCCAAAAAGTCAACTGAGGGCGGCCCGGACTGCCGTGGAAGGCGGCCTGGGCTGCCTCCAGAGGGCGGCTAGGGCTGCCCTGGAGGGCGGCCAGGGGCGCCTTCCTTGGCCAGCCAGGGCTGCCTTTCCTCCACAACTCAAGCATTTTTCTCTGGAGCCTTTTCGGGACGTTCCAAAACTCCGATGGCTATTCCGAGGGAATTTCTATGACCCTCGTAAAATTCCGGACATTTTGAGTACCATGAAGGCATACTTCCGGCACTGTTTAATGAAAATGTCCGGTTCGGCTCGACTGTTCGCGGTCTGCGGAATTCGGTTTTCCGGGTCTCAAAATTCGAGTATTCACAGTTGCCCCCCACTTGGCGACATAAATATGATTTATGGAGCTCATTGGCGTTCTGAATCGCGAATTTTGAGGTCAGAGCTTGGACGTGCAAAGAGGACCCGCGTTTTGGGATTTTGCCTATAAACAGGGGGGAAGCTTTCATTTTTTTCACTCCACTCATTCTTCCACATTCTTTTCTTTAATTTTTCTCTCAAATTCTCTCAAGTTCTCATGAAGACATTTTCATGGAGAAAAGTCTTTTATTTGGTTTTTCCAACCTTCGATCTGGGAATCATCTTCAGAAGATAATCCCTCGAGTACGAGAGGCATAGGAAAAAGCTGGCCCTCACGGAAACCGTCTTCCTCGGGGAGGGAGACGGACTTCTTTGGGGCGTATAGACTTGGACAAGGCCTTGGAGCGTCGGCACTCCAAGATCACGTCCAGGCCAAATACTGTAATTACAACCAGGTCTCTCCAAATGGGACTGGTTGGACTCACAGCAAAAATCTAGGGGAATGTACTATCCCCAGACACCAAAAATAGCAATTTTGCAATTTTAATCTTCCTTGTAATACTAGTAGCAAAATAGGAAAATCAAAAACTGATGTAATGAGATTTGTTTATTAATAAAACTTGAGTTTTTGAAAATTTGTTCTTTGTTTGTTATTATTGCTTTTATCTTGAAAATGATTCAAATCATGGACTAATTTTGAATGAAAACTCCAATTTTGGAAGGGATTTTGTGTAATGGGAATTAATCTTGTGAAAATGGGAAGGAATCCACGAATTAGGAAGGGAATTAACCTAATTGGGAAGGGATTTTGCTGTTTTGGAAGCAAAAATCCATGCAGAGGGCGGTGGGGGGCGCCCTAAAGGGCGGCCTGGGTTGCCTTGGAGGGCGGCCAGGGCTGCCTTAGTGATGTCGATCCGACTTCGAACGACTACTTTTCCGATTTTAAATTAAACCGAAAACTTAGATTTTTTAATTTTTGAAAAAGCAGTGATAAAACATTTTTTGGATGATTGCCGAACTAGTCGGTCTTAAAAATTGAGTCGCCACCCGTCGGGATACCGGTTTTAAGAAAACCAAATTAATTTAGAAAGTTGACTTTGTTTTAAATAAATAAGGCATTAGTCAAAACCAAAATTCGGGTAAGAGAGTTGGGTACGTTAGCCGAAATTACATTTCGACTAACGCCCTGTATAAAACCGGCCTCTCAAACCAAATTTGTTTTCCAATTTTAAGTCAAGTCGATTAATTTATTTTTGAAAACACTAAACGATGTTCCTAACGGTGGTTAATAATGTTCGATTCAAAACACGAGTAAGCGATTAAATTTGCGGAAAATAAATGTGTGGAAATTAAAAACCTAATCAAACTAATTACAACCTTTTTCCTATTAATTACATTTCTACCCATAATTATTCCCGAATCAAAACCCAAACCCAATATTTACAAAAATAAAGCATAAATCAAAAATTACGATAAAGTCCTTGAAATTAATAAAAATTATAAATAAAACCAAAATAAAAATTCATCCAATCAAACCACAAATCAAGTTAAATCAAATAATTAATCATTCAATCATGCAAATCAACATCAAATAGGCAATTTTAGCAAATTACAATTTGACCTCCCAAATTCAGCAAAATTACAAAAATGCCCCTCCCACAATCAAATATTATTATACATACTCTTCAAACCAAAAGCAACATGCCAAACAAAAACTATTTTCGATTCCAGCAGTCAATCAACCAAGATTAATTTCAATCCCACTTTAACACTTCATTTTTGGTGAAATTACCAAGTTGTCTTTAAACCTATTTCTATTCCCCAAACTATTCTTTCCTCACTTTTCACCTATTATCCTTTCTCCCACATCATTCTAACTTATCCCTCAATTCAATCAAGTCATCCAGATTTAAAACAGTAACGAAAACAACCATTAGATAAAAAAAAAAACCCCCAACATATGGCTTTTGCTTTAAAACAATTTCTGCACAGAAACACTTGCAGCCAAGTTGAATTCAGATTATCACAATGAGACCAAAACAAATTACATTGTTCATCCCTTCTATTATGCATAAACAACCCTTGAAAGATTTTTTAATTGTATCAACATGGCAACCAAAAAGATGCTAAAACCAGAATATTAAATGGTGATGAGCAACACATGATGTCTGCCTAGTCACAAACTTTCCTATGTGCACAGAACCTCTAAATCAGAGCAGAATATTAATTATGCAGAACATAACATGCATTCCTCATGAACAAGTAATCTTGTTTTAGCTTGATCTTTAGCAGTAATGCAGTGAAACAGATTATAAAGGACAGATCAGTTACTCAGGGCAGTCCTATGGAGCTACACAAACATTCATAATATGACAGTGAAGTACTACAGTCTATGAAATTCAGAAATGAGATACCTCTTGTCCATTCATCAAATCCAGAATAAGATGCAAATTCATAAATATAGTGCATGGCTAAATGACATTAAACAAATCTGGGTACACAAATGATGCTTTGTTTCTAGCAAAACTCAACATATTCATGTTAAAGATGAATGCAAAGATAACAACATGAAATACAGACTGATTACATTCAATCCTTTTATCCTCAGATCTATTTGGACAACATATTAAACAGCATGGTTAAGAAAACTCAGATTCCATAATGACAAATAAACAACCAAGTGACAAATTCCAGTTCATATTAAACCAACAATTGATATGAAATACTGAAATTGACAAGCAGGATCCTAAAAGCAGAATTTAACAGATCTGATCTAAAATGAATGTGAACTATGGATAATTTTCAAAAGAGAGATACAGATCTAAGCAATGAATCATCAACATGATTAATATATATAACTCAGAAAGCATATGAAATATAACCTTGGAATGCTTACCCATATATGACAATGTATGAAACTCAGATGAACAGTTCAGTCCAAGCATATTACCCAGTAGCCAAAATTAGATCATGATGCATGACATGTTTATACAAGCTATGAATGAATACTAATTGAATAAGACTCTAGCCCTGAACTTAAACTTACATTCCTTTTTGATCTAATAGGATGACATGCATGAAGGAATCATGAATTAGCATGTATTCTGATGCATATATTCTCTGGAAAAACAAGAATAACCATACATTTGATGCACACAATAACATAGCAACCTATGAACTTGGATCTGTCTAAACAAGATCTACAAGCAGAATTTGTAGCAGGTCAACATAACTAAAAATCAAAGCCTATCCAGAATATCAAATTTGCCTTTTAACAAATAGGGGATTCCAACTCACAAATTTAAACAATCTCCAGAATCAACATATCAAACAAATAATAGTATTCATGTTCCTAATGTTCATATTCCAGAATCATTTCAACAAACAGATTATTTCAGGGCAAATAGATCATTAACCTGAAGAGCAGAAAAGAACAGTTTGAACAACACATTACTAAAAATCAGAAAGTGATATTAAACACTGGAAAAGAAAACCAAACATTCGAATCCACAAAGCAACAATCAAGTTTTAATCTGGTTCCCAGATTAACCCATCCATTCTGAAATTAAAGAAAAAAATAATAGGAAATAGCGAAATGTGTACCTCAGATCAATGCCAACTGTTCTTTACAATATTCAGAATCCTATCGTTCCTTACAGCTTTGTCCAATTCCCAGAATTGCAATACAATTGTTTGTTTTCAGAAAAGAATAAAAAGAAATTTTCAAAAATTTCAATCCTGGAATTCAAATTAATTTTGAACCCAGAATCGAAAAATGGATCACAGAACTGAAAATGGATGATTCAACAACAAAAATCGTAAAAGATTACTAAGGAGTTTTGTTGACGCTCGATTTGTGCACGCCCCCAAAATTATTCGAGGATGATAAAGAGCTTCAAATTCGGAATTGGCCAAATTCCTTTTCGGCCCGCTCTTTCCTCTTTTTCTAAAATATTTTCCTAATATTTTAATCCTTTTTG
>CANUEY010137948.1:0-10810 GCA_948099555.1 Croton setiger | reverse complement strand
AAAATTTGTGTGAAACACAAATCTTATCAAAGTGGGGGCAAACTGTTGACGTTTAATTTTTGTCCCAAAACTACCAGTGATGATAACTTGCCAGTGTTCGAAAAAGTCTCCAAAAAATGCACTTAAATTTAGTTTGATTTTCCCTTTTATAAAGAATTTTTTATTTTAATATTAATTTTTGTTGTAGCTTTATTTTTATTTTTAAAAAATTATGATGTTTAAAAATAATTTTTTAAAGAAATTTTATAATTTTGTTTTTAAGAAAAATTGAATTAAAGAAGAAAATGGTGTAATTTGAGAGAAATTGAAGAAAAGGGATGAAATTGAAGGAAAAAGAAAGATGATGGGCGAATTAGAAATGAATTAGAAGCAGGAAGGGCGTAATTGTAGACGGAGGTGAAGTTCTAGGGGTGAAAATAAGATTATGAGAAGTATAAGATTGAAAAACGGGAGGTCTGGAAAGGAGAAGCCAAAACGCCGTGTTTATGTTTAAACGGCAGCGTTTAAATGTGAAACAGCGTCGTTTTGGATTAGGGCGAGACAAAAATAAAACTGCCGCGTTTTGATATGGAACGTCGTCGTTCCATATCAAAACACAGCAGCTCATTCATTCCGTCTGAAACAAAATCAACTGAGGGAAAATTGATTTGGGATTAGGGCTTCTTCGGGACGAAATTGAAAATCAAACTGAGAGTTGCAGGGGAATTGAGTGTAAAATTGAAAAGGAGAACGAGAGGGAGGAGTGAGATTGAGTGGAGAAAAAGGTGAGCGTGAGAGAGGAAGAGTGGGAAACAGAAAATAGGAGCCCTGGAATGGAAATTTTGAAGTGTAACAACCTGTAACAGAAAAGGGAAAAAGAGAGAAAAAGTGGAGAGGAGCGTCTGGAGTTCGTACGAGCAATCCAAAGGAAGGACAGCTGAATGAATGAGAGTAGAAGGGGTAGCACCTATAAGAGGGAGAGGCTATCGACAGTTGGAGGGGGGAGGATTCTGGAACAAAAAGATCTTTGAGCAAACAGAAAGAGCATCCAGGAATTTTGAAAGAAATTTGCTGGAAACTCCAAGTTTTTTTTTCAATTTTTGTTGAATTGATTTTTTGTTCTGTAATCTGTGCTTCAATTTCAGTTCAAAATCAATTTGAATTTGAGAATTGAAAGCTTTTCTATTCTTTCTGCTTTTGTAAAAAAACTGTTATTCTGGAATTGAGCAAAGGCTGTAAAAAGACTCTGGATTCTGTAAAAGATTGATTGGGCATAATCTGAGGTACACATTTACAAAACCTTTTATTGCTTCTTTTAAATTAAAAATGGATGGAACAGTCTGGAACCAGACTGAAAGTTTGTTGATTCTATGATGTATTACTATGTTGATGGTATTTATTGATGAATTTGATTTCCCCAGATGATACATTGATAGCATGAATGAATAGGATAAGGTTAGGATTGAATTTGCCTTGATGTTATTTTGGTTAATAATCTGTTCTCCCTATGTTAATCTTTTGCTTGTTGAGCATTCTGGATCAGAATATATAGTATGATTTGTTGTTGCTTGTTTGTGGGTTGATTATGAAATCTGTTTTGATATTTGTTCGGGAGTCGTTTGTTGGTTCAATTTTGGATCTAGTTGTAGCTGAGATTATGATGTTTCTTTCTGTTTGATTGGTATGCTGATCATGTTTAGGTAAAATCATATGTACAGAAAGTATGGACCATTTTCAATGTCACTATGTGCACAAAACATATAACCTACCCTTTTTCCAAATATTTCATGCATCAAAGTATGTTCATACCTCTACAAATCCTATTTCATGTGCATCATGCTTCTGGTTCCTAAGGAATGTAAGCTAGATTTCAGATCTAAAATCTCATGCATTTCATTTCATTCTTAGCCTGTTTATATTTGAATGATGCTGAAGGTTCTGATTGTTGGATACAATGTCAGGTAGCTGCTCCTTTCTGGGTTTCATAGAATTTTTAGCATGTATTAATAATACCTTGTTAAGATCAACATGAATCTGTCATGAATGGCTGCATTACAGAATAGGCCCAAATATGCATTCTGGCTATTAAACTCATTTTAGATTTCAAATCTGCATTCTGGTTGTTAAATTCATTATTAGATCTGGATTATTAATTCATATGGAATACATACTCTATTCTGTTTGACTAGCATTCTGTTATGTTGGGTTATTGAAGATTCTATTTATATAAGTAGGTCATGTTAAGGTAGGTTGTTCATCACTATTCTACATTCTGGTTTAAATCTTCTTGTCACTGCATTATTGTTATGATCCAGAAAATATTTTGAACATTGTTTATACATGACAGTAAAGGAAACATCTTAGTCTGTTTTTGTTTCATTCTGTTTTGATAACTTGCATTCATCCCTGCTGCATTTATCTTTGTCCAGAATCAATTGAAACTGTTTTAAAGCAAAATGTCTTTGTTGAACATACATTTATTCAGCAGATTTGAGTTTAATAATTGATATTTGAGTTTGCTTTGATTTGTATTAATCTGGTTGACATAATTGTATTCGGGAAAAAGTTTGTGTAGTGTAGAAGGGTGAAAAATGCATAAGGGTAGTTTTGAGGGTGAAATAAGCATAGGGGCAGTTTGGTCTTTTTATGAAAATGTGAGTACCAAAATGAAATTTTGATTTGTTATGTTATTTTTCCTGCTGGAATTACACAATATTTCTGTTTGGCATGATGATTGTGTTTAGAATGACATGTATTAATGTTTTTTCCCTTTGAAGGGCATTTTGGTAATTTTCCAAAGTATAGGGGGCTTTTCGTAATTTTCACATTTTATTTTTAAATGTGAAAATTTGACTTAATATTTGAGATATTTTGGAATGATTGTGAGTTGATTTGGTTATTCTTGATTTTTGGGGCAAAATTGCAAATTTTCTAAATGTGGATGACCCAATTGTAATTTTGTTTATTTTGTGGACTTTTTTTAATTTTGCTTTTAAATGCTTGTTTTAGTTAATTGATGGGTTTTGGGTTTAATTTGGGATTATTATGGGTAGATTGTAATTTAATAGGCATTCAGTTTTGTAATTAGTTGTTTAGGTTTTATTTTCCGCAAATTTATTTTCCGCAATTTTACCGCTTTCTCGTCTGTGTTTGCGCGAATATTTTTAATCACCGCTTAGGAACATCGATTAGCAGTTTTTAAAATTAATAATTGACTTGAATTAAAATTGGAAAACGATTTCGGTTTGAAAGGCCGGTTTTTTTAACCGAGCGTTAGTCGAAATGTAATTTCGGCTAACGTACCCGAATCTTTGGTTTTGATCATGCCTTATCCTAATAAAAAACGGAGTCAACTTTTTAATTAAAATTTGGTTTTTCTAAAACCGGTATCGCGACGGGTGGCGACTCTAAAAATAAATTTCAAGACCGACTAGTTCGGCACCATCCAAAAAATGTTTTGTCACTCTTTTCAAAAATAAATTTAATTTTTCAGTTTTTCTTAAAAATCGGAGAAAGTGGGTCGCAAGTCGAGACGTCTTCAGGTTTACACTTGCTGAGTATGTGACTCATCAAAATCACAATATATGTTTCAGTTATGCTTCACTCGTCTATGCTCAGGTCTGTACAGTTGAAGCCTAGGCCTCTCTCCCTCTCACACGTCATTTGTACATGTTACACATAGTTTTTGTTTATGGTTTGTGATGTAAGCATAATTATATTTTTTTGGCATGTAAATATATGTTATTATGTTTATATGACCTTTTGGATAAACAGTTGGTTGTATCCATGTTTTTGATATATGTAAATTATATATGTTTGAGTATGTTTATTAGTGCAGAGGAGAATAGTTTGACCAGAAGTAAAGGTAATAGAGAAAAGATGTTATCTGTTGTATATGTATGTTATGAATGTCATGATTATGTATGATTTGGGTATGTTAAAGATGTTAACAGGTTTAAAAAGAGATAGCAACATATTATAAAAAAAAATAGCATGTTTTATGACATAACAGTACAAGTAGAGGTGTTACACTTTCTGGATCAAAAACTTTTCTAGAGAGAAAAATTGAGAGAAGAAACTTTCAACAAAAAATCTAGGGTTTTCATATTTTCTGTTTTTATGTTTGTAGTCAGAATTCCTATTTCAAAGCTAATTTGAAATTGGGGATTTCTGCTGTAAGATTTGTTAATTTCTTTTTTATTTCGAGTTTCAAACTTTGGAGATGTAAGCTGTGTTGTAAGAGAATTCTGGAATTTCAATAGCAATTGGAGCTAGTTTTGAGGTACTTCCAACCTTAATTTCAATTTTAATTTCTTCTTTAAAATGACTGGTTTAGTCTAGAAACCAGACTAAGCATATTGTTTGAAACTTTTATTTAAAATTGTTTGATGTTATTTTTTTATTGTTTTTGTTTTGATTTTGGGTTTTATCAAGTTTAAGTTATTTAGATTTTGAATGTTGTTGAGTCTATAACATTGATATTTCCTGTTCAATTTTGCCATGATGTTGTTATTGATGAGTGTTTCATTTCTAGTTGAGTGTTTGGTTCATAGTTTTTGCATCATAGTCTCCAATATTGTTAATATCTGTTGATATTAGTCTGTTTGTTTCAATTTTCCTTTAGTTTGCATTTTAATTATGGTGATCTTCATTTCCTATTTTAGCTTATGTCTATGCTTATTTTAGCCATTGCTTCTGCCTGATTGTTACCAGAGGTATTTTCTGTGTGTTGTGTTGATCAAGCAGTTTTTGCCTTAATCTGTTTGTTGCCTTAGATGTTGTTGATGCTCATTGCCTTTATTCCTCATTAAAATGTTGCATGCTTAGATTAATTCAGTGTTTTTTTTTTTGTATGGATTGTTTTTTGTTTCTGTTGTTTAAGCTATCTCCATTGCTGCTCATGTTTGGTGCTCCTGTTTTGTTTTCAAGTTTACTAGATTCTGTTGTTAAGTTGTTTGTTACCATTGTTCAGTCTCCATCTTTGTTGATCTATTTTGTTTCCATTTTGTTACCATTTGTTCAGTCTCCAAAATGGTAGGGACCTTTATGTAATTCTGCATGCTAGCTTTAAATATTTAAATTTACTTGGTTCGGGGCATTTGGGTTTTAATTTGGAATTTATTCGGGTAGAATGTAATTTATTAGGACCAATTTGTAATTATTTTCTCTTTTGGAGAAAGAATAATTAGATCTAAGGGGTGGATGATTTATTTTCACAATTTATTTTCTACAATTTACTGCTTTTCTGTTTTTGTGTTTGCCCAAACGATTTAAATTACCGAATTAAAAACATCGCTAGTTGGTTTTTTAATAAAATTAAAACTTAAAATTTGGAAAACAAAATGGTTTTAGAGGCCAGTAAATCCAGACGATTGTTGCTCAAAATCTAAAAAAGAAAAATTGCTAAAAAAAATAAAGTGTATTTATTTCAATTTTTGTTTTTCTCTATTATGTAAAAAATGAGAAAAAAAAAAGAATTAAAAGAAAAAAAGAGAAGAAAAAAGAATGAGAAAAGAGAGAAGAAAAGAATTAGAGAAAAAAAAAAGAAAAAAAAAGTAGAAAAGAAAAGGAGAAGAAAGAAGAAGGAAAAAGAAAAGAAGAAATAGGAAGAAAATGGAAAAAGAATTCTGGGTTTGAATCGAACCGGAATTCAATTCAAAATCCTTCCCTCTTTAATGAAGCAAACCAAAACGCACCACTTTACCAAAAACGGCTTCGTTTTGATCGCGGATAATACACAAAAAAATAGAAAAGGAAGCAGCAAAACGTTACCGTTGCTCACATTTCTTTATTAAACAGGAACAAAACTGAAAAAGCAAAGTAAAGGCAGTAAACAAAAACTTAAAATGGAAATTGGAGACACAGAAAAAGAGAGAGGAAAAGGGCATCCCGCGACAGCTTTTGAAGATGGATGATGAAGGAGGCTACTTTTGGCAAGGAAGGGAAAGAAAGCAGAAGAAACAAAAGGGGAACCGAGGACTTGCTCCATCAAAAAGGGAAGGTCAACGATAGCAGAAGGAAGAGGCCATTTCAGGCTGGCTGTCGAGCGTGGGAGAAGAGGAACTTTGTCGGCTGCAGCAGGAGGGAGAGGCATGCCTGCCTTCCCTTCAAAAGGGCTTCCTCGACGAGAAAGAAGAGGAGGCTTCTGAGTCTAGAAAAGGGGGAGGAGCTTTCAATTACAGAGGGAGAATCTTAGAGAAGAGAGAAGTAAACCTTCTTCTTCAAGTTCTGGAATCATAGTTATTAGGATTTACAATTTTGTGAATTGGGGATTTGGTGTGAAATTAGGGTTTTCTTCTGTAATCAAGAGAGAGGGATTCGAGAAAATAGTAAGTAAGGAAAATTATTTGGATTTTCTTCTGTAAAAATTAGAACTAGGGTTTCTGCTATAAGATTGGGGATTTGAGATTCTATCCTCAATCTTGATTGTTTCTGTTGTTGTTGACTCCAATTTTGAAATTAATTCGAATTTAGGAATCAACTTTGAGTGTAGAATTTAGGGTTACTTTTGTTCTCGAGTAATTTTCTGAATCAAATCATTTGGAATCAACAGAATTCAGAAACAATTTGAGGTACTTTATCTTGTTCTTTCTATTTCAATTTTTGCAAATTATAAATGTTGGGAATTACTTTGGAGCCAAATTGAAATTGATATGTGGATGCTACAGCATAATTTCTAATCTTAGTTGCCATATTTTCTGTTGTGTTTTGACATAGGTTCACCTTTACTATTTTCTTTTGTTAACTTTGTGTTATGATTTTTTTACCATTTCGTTGATGCTCTATTTTGCTGTCCGCCTCTCTCTTGAATAGATCTCTCGTATGATCTGTTTATGGTTTAATTCTAAACTAATTCAAAATTGTGTTACTTGATATTTGTGTCAAATCTTCCTTATACATGTTGTGAGGCTGTTATCAACAATGTTCAGTTTGTGTTGTTATTCCCCCATTGTCTTTTTTTTTTTTTCCATTAGGAAGCTTTAAATGTTCATTAAGGAAATTGTATGAATCTATTCAGAATCATTTTGTTATGCCTTCATGCTGCAGTCCAAGATTAAACATTGATATTTTGGTTGGTTCCTTTAGCTATTTTTGTTTGGAGTTTCAATGTTGATGGATCTTTAGTCCCTACTTTGGATCTAAATTCATTTCTCTTAAATTTTTGTCTTAAGTCAGTTCTGTTTCAACAATTGGACTAGCATAACATGCTTTACAATCCATGACATGATTTTTTTTTTGTTGGCATTCTTTATTTGAAATATGGAATTTATCTCATGAATTCTAATTAACCTGTAGCTATCCAAATGCATTTTTTCTTCTCTTTTCATTTCAGTTGAGTATAACTTAGTGAAACATGCTGCATTCCATTCCACCTCAGATTTAGCCTCATAAATTCTTTTCTGAAATATGTTTTAGTTAAGGGCATTCATTCATCAGCTGTTTGATTAACATTCTATACTTTCTGGAGTTGCTATAGAATATATTAACTGGCAGAATAGGAACTGTATGAAGGGCAGATTAGTTTGAATTAGTAAAATGCAATATAAATTATTTTGAGCTTAAAGAAAGTTAAAGGGACCATTTTGTTATATTCTGAAAAGAAATGGATTGTTGGATAAATTATTTTTTGTTTAAGGATAATTTGCATGATATAACAAAAATTAGTTCTGGAATTAAAGATGAAATTTGGGTAGATTCGTAATTTTATGAAATTGAAGGATCAAATTGAAATTTGGCATGATTGATCTCATATTGTTATGTGGGCATGATTTTAATGTTTCATGGATTGTTTAGGTAAAAATGTGTGTTGAGGGATTGTTTTAAAAATTTTCCAATTTTTTTAGGGACCAAATTGCAATTTCCCAAAAACTTAGGGTACTTTTCGTAATTTTGCATATTTATTTTAAATGTTTAATTTAATGATTTTGGGATTTAATTTGGGAATAAAAAAGGGTAGAATGTAATTTTTTAGGACTGTTTTGTAATTATTTTCTCTGAAATGGAGAAAGAATAATTAGGTTTAGGTGCGATTGTTTATTTTCCGCACTTTTAATTTTCCACACTTTATTGCTTTCGATATTTGAATTTGTTTTCAAATGACCGATTATCGCCAATTACGAACATAGCTAGTATTAATCATGTAATGACTTTTTCAATTAAACTTAAATTTTGGAAAGAAAAACAAACAAGAGGCCAGTTATGCCGCAGCGGTTTAAGTAAAACTTAAACCGTCGTATCTTACCCCCTTACCCGAATCTCTGATTTTTTACCAGTGCCTTTTCAAAAAAAAAAAAACAGAGTTATTTTTCTTAAAATTAAAATTGGTGTTCCGAAATCGGGTAGTGACTTAGAAATCATTTTTTAAGACCGACTAGTTTCAGCAACGTGCAATTCAACATCGTTTTGTCACCGCTTTTTTGGTAAAAATCCAAAATCCCCGAAAAATCAACAACAGTACCCAACCCTCTTACCCAAATCATTTGGTTCCAGACTTTATCTTGTGACAACTTTACTTATACATATACGTTATAAGGCATTCCATTTTTTTATAACTTATTAATTCTTTTAATCTTGTCAAAACATTAAGCATAAAGAGTATCAATCAACATTAAGCCAATATTAACCTTTACATTTTTCAAATCTTAATAAACATATATCAAAATGTTATGTCAAACATGTTTATCCAAAAGACATATTAAACATGCCATGTTATACTTTACATACCAAAACATATAATTATGTCTTACAAACCAAAACATAAACCAAAACTTTATGCAGCATTTACAAATGACGTGATGTGAGGAAGAGAGTCCTAGGCTTCAGCTGTACCGACCTGAGCATAGGTTGGCGAAGTATCAGACTTCACTCAAGCTACAGACCTGAAAATATATATTGCAATTTTGATGAGTCGCATACTTAGTGTGACACCCCCGACCAGAGTCATACGTCATTTTGACGTCATTACATGCATTTTATGCATTTTTAATTTAAAATGCATTAGAGTTTGATATGATATATGGCATTGACATGAAATATATGATTTGGAAATGATAATATATGAGTTAAAAATGATAAACAAGAGAGGATTTAAGTTCGTTTATCGTCGAAAGACATAAACGGAGCCAATTAGGGTTTTGGCTCGCGCGATCGAAAAATATCGAAAACGCGCTATATTTTAAAGTAAATGAATTTGATATGATTTTATATGTTTACATACATGATTTAAAGAGTTTTGGGACCAAAAGTACACGACGACGTCGTACAGTTACGGTTCCGTGAAAATCGTCGAGGTTTCAGCTCGGTTTAGGGCACCGATCGAACCACGGCAAATTTTCGGATTCCGATTTGTGTGAAATTTCATACACGTGTTATACTATTTATTTCGATACCTAAAATGAATTTTAATCTAGTGCTGGACTTGATTTGTGGCTGTAAATTAGAGAAAATGTTAAGAGGAAAAGTGAAAATATGTTAATGTTGTTATTAAGTTTAATAAAAGGATAATTTGTGTAAAGTGAGTTAAAGAAGCTGCTGCTGGCTGTGTTATATCTTTGGCATGTCTGGTGACTAAGGGAAGAGGTGGAAAAGGGATTTGGTTGCTGTTGGGTTAGAGGAAAGAGGGTTAGAACGTGATAGAGAAAGGAAAAGAGAGAGAAAGAGAAGAAAATTTGTGTAAAAATCCTTCATTTAATCTTTTTGTTAAGCTTCTGGGATGTTTTAGAGTTGATTAGAGTTGTTAGAAAGGGAAGAGAGGGGCTGGATTTGAAGGGAGAAAGAAAAACAAATTTTTGGGCAAAAATCTGGTTTTTAGGCAGTGTTCACGAAGGGTACTTTGAGGCATTTTATCTTTCAATCTGTGATGTATGAGAGGATTTGGCTTCGATAGAGTTGTAGAGGGTATGTAGGAGAAGAGTTTGGTAGTTTAAGTTTGCCGTAAAACCACTGGAGGTGATCGTAACGATCGTCGGAAGTTGAGAGAAAAACAGGCAGTTTCTGGTTCTGGGTAAAAATCAGTGTGGGAAGCCAACTTTAGGTGTTTATATCTTTCAATCCAGAGGGGTTTTAAGAATTTTTCTCCGATGGTTAGATAGAGGGTGTGCAGGGGAAGAGAACGGTGGTCGTAGCTTACCGGAAGGTGGCCGGAGGTAGACGTACGGTCGCCTGGAAGTAGGCTTGAGAGGCTGAGTTTTTGGGTTGAACAGTGTTGGCTGGAGGTTAGGGAAGATCAAAACGTAGAGGAGGCTTGCGTTTTGACCCTGTGTTCCGCGTCCAAAACGGCAGACTGAGGCTGCGTTTTAGCTGAGACTTCCGCGCCCAAAACGGCAGCAAACCTCGCGTTTTGAGGTATATAGCACATCCAGCACCTGTATTTATTAAAAATCACATTTTGACCCCTGAAGTTTCTGCCGCATTTCAATTTAGTCCTTTTGGGCAATTTTGCAAATAATTTTAATTACAAATGGGCCCCTGAACTTATAAATGTTTATATTTTTGACCCATAGACTTCTATAAATTATATTTTGGCCCTTCTAGCCTAATTTCGACATCCTGAATCTGTTTTTGACATTAGAAATTTATTTAGAGATTGTTTTAAGCCTGAAATTAGAGATTTAAATATTTTAATTAGAGATTTAAATGTTTTATTAGAGATTAAAGTTTATGAATTTATTTTAAAGTATTAAATAGTTAATTTAAAGTTTATAAATGGTTTTAATAATTATAATTATGTTTAATTATAATTATTATATGTTAAATAGAGATTGTCAATTATTTTTATATTGACATTAAATGATTTTAAAGCAGAGATTTTTAGAGATTGAGTTTTAAATTA
>CANUEY010137924.1:0-15479 GCA_948099555.1 Croton setiger | reverse complement strand
ATTTCAGTACCGACTCAGGAACCACAAACAATTCAAATCATATATCAAACATCTCAGGTTGACCGGGCTTCATACCGATCCAAACAACTCAATATAGCAATATAAGCAATATCACAATTCATATCCCTAAGTAAGTGGTTTTACACTTACCTTACTACTGTGAGTTCGGTTGGGTCTCAGGTAATTCACCCCGCCTTGCTCGAGAACTGGATGTGCCTATAATGCATAACATAGCAATGATGTTCAAATAATCAATTCGGAAACCTATATATGCTATGATGCATGATTTCATATTTAATCTCTATGTTATCTTTAATTAGAATTAAATCCATACATTTACAATTTAAAACTTATTTCATAACATAATAACATATTTACAAAATCTCAATTTTCCATATAATAATTATAATTAAGAGTAATTATAATTATTAAAACCAATTTCAAGTTTAAATAAACCATATAAATAATTAAATCCAATTTCATATTTAAATTCTTTAGCTAAACACTTTAAATCTGAATTTTCAGCCTTAAAACAATCTCAAAATAAATTTCTGATATCAAAAACGGGTTCAGGACGTCGAAATTAGGTTGGAAGGGCTAAAACATAACTTATAAAAGTTTCTGGGTCAAAAGTGTAGTTATTAAATCTTTAGGGACCAAAATGTAACTATCCAAAATTACCAAATTTGCCCAGAAGGGCCATTTTGCAAAGTTCCAGAACTACAGGGGTCAAATTGCAATTTTTATAATTTAAATCTGCTGGACTAAATTGAAAACAATGTAAAATTCATGCTGTTGGACTAAATTGCAAAAACATTTAAAGTTTCGGGGTTCAAAACAGGGTTTACCCAAATCCAGGCACCAGAAATGTAATTTGACCAAAACGGCGTCGTTTTTGGCCGCCCGCAGCTCCCTCTGTGTGCCTCGCGGCCGGGCGTGCGCCTGGATCAAAACGAACACCCCTGGTGCCGTTTTGATCCACGTGCCAGCCCGCCAGTCCCTCTGCCTTCCTACCGAGAAAACCTGACTCTCCAGCCTACTTCCCAACGACTGTACGTCCTCCTCCGGTGGCTTTCCGGCCAACTAAGACCACCGTTCTCTTCCTCTACACACCCTCTAGCTAACAATCGAAGCATAATTTCCATAAACCCTCTAGATCAAAAGATACAAGCCTTCAAAGTTGGCTCCTCAACTCTGCTTACCAAGAACCCAGAATTTGCCTAACTCTCAACCTAACTTCCAGCAACTTTTCCGGCCACCTCCAATGGTTTTCTGGCAAACTAAAATGACATACCTCTAGACAAACATACCCTCTACAAACCCATAAAGCCAAAACTCACATAGGTTTCACCAAATGGAAGTTATAACCCTTCAAAATAGCAACCTCAAAACTGCCTCTATACTTAGAATTTCTACCCAGAATTTTGTTCCTCTTCTCACACGAATTCCAGCCCTTTTCTAACCAATTTAACACTTCAAATCACTTCATATGCAACCCAAGAACATGTTAAAACAGTAAGATTGAAGGATTAAACATGATTTTTTCCCATTTTCTCTCTTATTTTTTTCCTTTCTCTTTCTTTTCTTTTCTTCACGTTTTCCCTTCTTTCCTCTCATTAACTAGCAACAAAAACCACCTTTTCACCTCTTTATTTCTATCACCTATCAATCCAGCAACCATTATTTTACAGCAGCACCTTGCCCAATTTGTTTTACATAAAAATATCTCTTTAAATATATTAAACCTTTAAGTAAATATATTTATCTACCTTTATTTTCTCTCCTCAATTCCAACTCTCTTTAGTTCTAGCCCCCAAATCACTCCAGCACCAGCTTAAAAATTTTTTTCGGTGTCAAAATAAATAGTATAACATGTGTATGAAATTTCGTAAAAATCCGAATTCGAAAATTTGTCGCTGTTCGATCGGTGCCCTAAACCGAGTCCGAAGCTCGACGATTTTTACGGAACTAAAACCGTACGACGTCGTAGTATAATTTTGGTCCCAAAACTCTTTAAATCATGTATGGAAACATACAAAATCATATCAAAAATCATTTGACCCATATTTGACGCGATTTCGGCATTTTCCGATCGCGCAGGTCCGAAAACCCTACTTAGCTCCGTTTGTCTTCTGACGGCAAAAGAGCCTATAACATAGCTTGAAATTCTCATTCAAATCATATATTATCATATTCAAAGCATATCCAAATCATTTACTTTAAAATATTGCGCATTTTTGACATTTTTTGGCCGCACGAGCCAAAAACCCTAATTGGCTCCGTTTATGTCTTTCGACGGTAAACGAACTTAAAACCTCTTTTGTTTATCATTTATGACTCATTTATAATCATTTACTAATTCCTATATTTCATGTAAATGCCATATATCATGTCACACTTAGATGCATTTAAATAAAATGCATAAAAATGTATGTGATGACGTCAAAAAGACGTATGACTCTGGTCAAGGGTGTCACATGAGGAATCACCGAAGGCAAAAAGAGAGAAGAGAGCGGCTGTCAACAAAGTTCAAGGTGTGTGGAAAAATGAGTTTGAGGGGGTATTTATAGGTTGATTTTTGGACAAAAGTCAACCTAAGGCGGCCAGGGGTGCCCTGTCTCAGCAATTCACGTGTTTCTCATTCTAGAGCTTTTTTGGGACGTTTCGGGACGTTCCGGGACTCCGATGGCTTTTCCGAGGGCATTTCTGTGACCCTCGTAAAATCCCGAACATTTCTAGTACCATGAAGGCATACTTCCGGCACTGTTTTCCGGTGACGTCCGGTCCGGCTCGACTGTTTGCAGTCTGAGGAACTCGGTTTTCCGGGTCTCAAAATTCAAATATTCACACCCATAATCTGAGCGAGCAATTGAGGTAGAAAGAATGTAACTTCTCCAAAGTGCCAATTTGTCGAAGTGCCCAATAAACCAGGCATGCATGGGCTAGATCTCACTGTGAGTTGTGATGATGGGCCTCTGTATCCATCAGCCAATCAAAGGCGCTCGGTAATAAGAATTACTTTTCTTTCAAAAAAAGATGAACAAAAAGATCTAATATATCTGAATTCATTGAAAATTAGTGTCTTTCCAAGATAAAATGAAGAAAAATTAAGAGTTAATTTTTTTTCTTACAGATTTAAGTGACAATTCATTAATTTTGCTTGTCAGTTCTAATTTAAATCTTATTCGTTAGTGCTGATCCAGATGCGATCCTGATTAATTTGGACCGTTAACAATTTTAAATACATTCATATATACTTCTTCCCCTAATTCTATTATTTTTATTAAAAAATATATTGTTCGTGTAATATTTGTTCATAAAAAAGTTACTTATAAAAAATAAATCTGATTATAAATATTCTATTATTACAAACATATATAATTTTTATGTAAAATTGAATTTATACAATTTTAGTGAAAAATAATAATTTATTAGTATTTAGGTATTCATATTTATATATATAAAATAAATTTTGTTTAGCGGAAATAATTTAATATATTATCTACTTTAATTATTTTGTATTAATAAAAAGGTAGAACAGAAAAAACGAAACCTTCTCTCTAAATGAAATTGTTTTGTGGACAAAATAAGAATTTTTATTCTGGAACAGAGATAAAATTTGACTTTATAATTATTAGTTGGGCAAAAATATTATCATATAATAAGAATATATATATAAGACTAATAATCAATTTTATAAAATTGAAATACCAAATTATAATATATGTGATTTATTGGGCAATGTGGAGGAAGTGAGCGAAAAAGAAAGACATACATCTGAGTAACATGTCAGACTTAGGTGCCATTATTAGAGTAGAACTCACATGTTACATTATTTTCTTATTGGCGGGTTGGATCCATCCACCCCGACGATTGGCCTTTGCATGGCTCAGCTCCGAACTTTCAATATGTTTTTAGCGTCTTTGCTACTAGGCGAAGTCTAGCATATAAATAAATATATAGATTATGAAAATAAAATAAAAAATAAGCAAAAGGTTAGAATACGAGTCGGACCTTCATCTTGGGGTAACTGTAGAGGAGGCCATGCGTCAGTTTGGCCAGCTGGGTCCGTCGGGTCTGGCCCGTGGCCTGAACCGGCCCGACTCGCCACCGAATCATGGCCGGTCGGTCGACAGTTTGGTTTAGGTTCAATAAAATTTCAAACGTTAACTGCGATGAACCGTGAACCGTTCCTGAAGTGCTTAATTGAACCGCCGGTTAACCGCAAATTTAATTGAAAATTTCGGTTAGACCCGCCGGTTCACCGGCACAGTAGTTCAGCAGGCTAGTTCCGGTCCTTCCCTACCCCAATCCGTGGCCCAGCGAGCCGAGACCTGTAACCGGTCCGACCCATGGCCACCACTAGGTAATTGTGATAAATAAGAGATTTCGATCATGAAATCAATCCCGTTGGGATTTAAACTTATACAATTTAACCCTAATATTATCCAATCATAAGAAGAATTGCTAACCTGATCCATAATCAATAATTCTTGAACGCAGCGGAATCTGATAGATCAATTCTTTTCTTCCCTGTACCTTTTCATTGATTTATTCTTTGATGAATAAGAATCACTTATATATTAAAACAACTTGTAGAGTTTGTTTCAATGTGTATCTCTATTTATTATTTGGTAAGAGAAGAGAGAATATAATTACTCTCAAATTTTAATATCTGTAACCGAAACCATCCATGACTTTTATATATTAAAATCATATCTTATATCTAAGTTTTCTAAGATTTGAGAAATACTATGATTCTAAAAAATTACATGTTATCAAAGAACCATAAATGTATACATAAACCATAATAATATCATGCTTAATAAAGTAGAAACATAACTATAAGTGAATTCCAAATCTCACACATAAAGAGTAAACTGTAACTGCAATAGCAAGGCTTTGTCTATAATACACCCATACGCTCGACGTGGCCAATGAATGCCTTGGGTGACAATCTTTTAGTTAACGGATCTCCAACCATCGTATCCGTCTTTATATGCTCAAAAGACACTCTTTGTTTCTGCGCTTCATCCTTCATCCACAAGATAATTGTACTTTTAACACCTTAATTTTTCTTATACTTACTTTTTTATGATACTACTTTTGAACACTCTTAATTTCTTTTGTTTTTACAATCTTAAAATTTTAGCAGTAATTGATATTATCATATCATTTTGATCAGTAATCCAAAACGAATATTACTCATAGTTATTATACTTCACGAACCTAGCAAGTTTACAATCCATTTTCAAAATTACTATTAGTCTTCAATGGCTGCATGTCTTTTACCGACAAAGGCAAAAAAAAAAAAAAAAAAATTTAATTTCTTTTTGAAATTATGGTCACCAACTATGCATTCCAAGCAATTTCCTGGCAGAAGGTTTGGTTTTATAATATCAACTAATATAAACATGGTAAAAAAGTTTTGATCATTCAAACAACGCATTTCTGCTATGTGGTTCTATTATTTAAAAAGAAACTAACTGTACAGTTTTGCTTTGTTTTTTCTTCTACGGGCCTTTCTTACCTGAGGCTATGACCTCTTCAAAATACTATACTACATAACTTAAACCAATTTCAAAATCCAACACTTCATCTCTTATTCTTTTGTGTTTGTTTCTCTCCAACAACTCCACTTTCTTTCTCTCTGCCTTTTGGTTTAAGGATCACTGGGTGGTTCTCTGTTTTATACAGACAACTGAATAAAATTTGTTATGGGTTTTGTTCTCGAAACATTTTTCAACAAGTTTTCGATTATTTTTCTTGGAATTTTGGTATTAGAGTTGGGATCCTATGCTCAAGTCCTGCCACCAGAAGAAGGTATTTTTAATCTATTCAACTGTACTTGTTTGTTTCAGTTATTATTATCTGCTAATTTTGGAAACCGTTAAGTTTGTTCATTATCCTTTTTGTTTCTGGTTTAATGATTTTATGTGGGAAATTAATTTCATAAATTGTTTAAAGAGTTGGATAATTCGTTTAACAAAACTACTCTGTTAGTGTTCTGAGATTTGTTCGTCTCTGACAAACGAATTTGTCTGAAAACTTGTTCGACGTTCCTTTGTCTCTTCTCTTCCACCAAACGACTTTCTCTTTCCCAATTCTTTTTTTAGTTTACTTTTTTTTTTTTTAACTCAGTTTCAATCATAAAAATAACTTACAGATAAATTATTTTGTAGAAATGAACATTAAGAGAAAAAAATATATATAATCTAAAGATTATATATATATACTTGAATTCGTTTGTGGGGTCATTAGTCATTCCATTATAAGAAATTAACTCTTTCAAAAATAAAAAATTATAATAAATTATTTAGCATTTAGATGAAATTAAATATAAAATGGGTGTGGTTGAAGGGTGCAGGTGGCGGGACTGTTCACCATTCAGTTAGACAGACAGGGACTTGAAACCTTATCTACTTGCACTGCATTATTTAATGCAAGCTGGTCCATTTCAAGCTGTAAACAAAATAAAAAATGATACTTGCTGATGTTTGTTCCAAGTTGACTAAGCCCATTAACGCTTCAACAATTGATCAACGTTTTTTTTTTTTTGGTCCAAAGTTTCTTACACACAAAATAACTTTCAAAAAAGCCAAAGCCGAATAATTTTATAGAATCTTGAATTTACATTTTACTTGAGTTTGATATTAGTATTTTAATAGTATGAGTTTTGATAGTATTTGAATTAGAGACATTGGTGCATGTGATTGTTGTTCATGCAAAGAATTGAAAGAAATACTTATTCCTTTCTTCCTTCCTGTGGGCCTAAAGATATGTTCATACATCAATTATTGGGCGAAAAAGGACAGTTTCAAGTTGAGGTTATTAAAGCCTCTGGATCTTATGCATGGTCAATTTTGGCTAACTTAGAAGTAGAATTCTCAAAGGTGTCATCTACCTAATTAAGGCACATGTAATTATTCAACGATATACAGATTAGACTTTTCAATAAATGATTTTGAAAATGAATTTTTATTTTTTGCTGCATATGTAAACGAAATTATTATTTTACCATAGTATATTATTCATTTGACTCTATTTTGGCATGCAATAATAAGCATCAAAGCAATATAGAAAGTATATTTCAGTGATAGGGCTAATTATAAATAATGCAGGGCCTTGTTTTGCTAAAACACTTTTATATGCAATGCACAATTCAACTATAAAAACTAATTTCTCTCAAACTTTGAGAATAAAAACCCAGCTTTCATTAATCACTATGGCAAAGCAACATTCAATATAAGACTAATAACGTCTGGGAATTCGGTTCGGTCAAAGTTACAGCATAAAAAATGATCCATAGATAAAGAAAATTATGTAGATATGTTGGTTTAGGCATTATCATAATTTATTAAATTGCTTGAATTATCCTTACAGTGCAAATTCTTCAAACTATATCAACCAAATTGAGGAGCAAGAATTGGATCATTGCTCAAGATTCTTGTGGTAAACCAGAGTGGAACCGGACAGGAATTTATGGGGTTAAGGGCATCGAAAGTGTTGTTAGCTGCAACTGTTCATTTGCAAGTGGCAGTGTATGTCATGTCACTAATATGTACGTGCTTCATCCTTTCACCTCTTTTTTATATATTAACCTGGAAATATGCTTAATTGGATGAGCTTTGAGCACTTTCACCCCCAAATTTAAGGCCCTTTTTGGTCTTAATATATATATATTTTTTTGGAATATTTGTTTAAAATTACATGTTTGGTATAATATTATTATTTCTATCATTTGCAAATAAATCTTATTTATTAATTTCCTTTACATTCCAGTAATGTTAAAGTTTGAATTTGGAATTTAAGTACCTATGCGAAATAAATAGCAAGAACTACAGCAGCAAAACAGTAACTTGTTTATTTACTTACATATAGTTCATATCTTCTTCTGGCAGTCGACTAAAGGGTTTTAACATGACTGGAGTTCTGCCCACAGAACTTGGGAAGCTTACTTATCTGGTTGAACTGTAAGTAAAACACGTATTGCTGACTTAATAAATTTTACTGTAAGCAATCTTTGATCTTAATGATAAATTTGAAATGGACAGTGATCTCACTCGTAACTATATCACTGGAACAATCCCTACAACTCTTGCTAGCCTTCCTAACCTTCAGATACTGTGAGTCCTCATTTTATTCAGTTAAAGGGTCATAAATCAACTGTTTCTGTGGCTAACTCTAGTGCCTGTTTTTTGTTTAGGTCCCTTTTGGCAAATCGTCTCAATGGTTCAATTCCTAAGGAAATTGGCAACATTACCACACTGCAGGAATTGTATGTTTTAAACAAGCAGTGTTATATTTTTTTTTTTCTGAAATTATAATTTTAAATATATATACATTGCAGGGTTTTGGAAGATAATGAGCTTGGAGGAGCTCTCCCTCCAAGCCTTGGAAATTTGAGAAGCTTGAACAGACTGTATGGCTTCATTCTTCATTTCCTCTTATACTCCTTATGTAATATTTTATTTTCCCCTTTTTTCTTTTTCATGTACTGATAACTTTATTATTGGTGGCTGCTGTTGGTTTAGCCTTCTTTCTGCAAACAATTTCACAGGAGTGATACCAGACACATTTGGGAATCTAACGAACCTAGAGGACTTGTAAGTGAAGTGACGCACCACAAATCTGCTAATGTTTTATAATTACACATTTGGGTCTCAAATATTCATGAATTTCTCTATCACATACTGCAGTAGACTTGATGGAAATCAAATATCCGGGAAGATACCTGAATTTATTGGGAATTGGACCAACCTTGATACACTGTGAGTATACACATATATGCTAAGATCAATTTTCATTTTTCTCTCTTTCATCATGCATTGTGATAATTTCTTTCTTTTTAGACATTTACAAGGAACATATCTGCAAGGTCCTATTCCTTCTACTATTTCGTTGTTGACAAACTTAACAGAACTGTAAGCAGAAATTTTCTTATTTTAAAGAGTCTTTTTGCTGTAAAAAATATGGAAGTACCTAAGGATAGGGGAGAAATAATTTTCTTTCTGATTGTTTTCTAGGATAATATCTGATTTGAATGGTTCAAGTTCAGATTTCCCTGGTCTAAGACAAATGCGGAAAATGGAGAGACTGTGAGTTGACTATACTGTTTATATAACTTATTGAAGGCTATGTTGTTCCTTTTGGAATTGGTGCTAATATTGTCACTGTTATATGTTTCTTGTGACATAGGGTACTGAGAAATTGCTTAATTACCGGTCAAATACCAGGTTACATCGGAGAAATGACAACTTTAAAACTTTTGTAAATTGCTCAAACTGCAATCTTTCTTTTATGGATGGTCAAATGTTTGATAATGCTATTGCTTATGAATTTGAATTTATGCAGAGACCTGAGCTTCAATGGGTTGACAGGTCCAATTCCAAACACATTTCAGAGTTTTGGTCAGAGTTCATCAAATCTAGATTACATGTGAGTCCATATATGCAAAATATGTGGCAATCTCTTCGTCAGAGTTATCTTTTTCCTTTTTTAGTGATGACTGTAATCTCAATCATTGTAGGTTTCTAACTAATAACTCACTTACTGGAGCACTACCTGGTTGGATATTGAGCAGTAATAAGAAATTGTGAGTCTTTGCATTATTTGGTTGCCTAATGTGTTATATTTTGTCATGCAAGTAATCAAGCAGTCAAATTGTTAACTGTGAACTGGAACCACTGGTTTTGTAACAGAACCAGCTCATGTGGCATTTCTTCAGCAATTTTAAATTATTAATCTTGACTTGATACACCATTTCAGGGATTTGTCTTACAACAATTTCACCGGCTCAGTTATTTTCGGTTGCCAGCAGGCAGTACCGTAAGCATCATTTGGAATCATTGTTTTTCTTCCTTTTCTTTTATATATTAGTTTTTCTCAACTATTGTTTATGACATCTTGCAGGAACTTAGTTTCTGCCTTTTCATCATCTGATACCAGTGAGTAAGTTCCTTGTCATAAAAACTCTTACAGAATACGCTGGAGACCTAATTTTTGACTGATAAATAAATATCATTTTGTAGGAATTCTTGGTGCCTCGAAAAGGGTCTTACCTGCTCTGGAAGAACCCAACGTATGTGATTGTTAAATATTAGTAAAAAATAGTTTGTTATGGAGTAACTTACAATGAATTGGTTTATATGCAGATTCTTCCTTGTTTATAAACTGTGGGGGATCTAGTCAGACTTATGGGAATAATGTGTATGAAGAAGACTTATCTCTTGGAGGGCCATCTACTTTTAGTCCTGTAGCAGAAAAATGGGCTTTTAGCAGTACTGGAATTTTTTTGGGAGATGATGGTGCTAGCTTCTTAGCTAGAAACACATTCAATCTAAATGTGTCTGGTTCTGCGCCTGAGCTTTACACATCTGCTCGCCTTGCTCCTCAATCACTCAAGTACTATGGCTTGTGTATGCTACAAGGCAGCTATAAAGTGAAGCTTCACTTTGCTGAAATTATGTATTCTGATGACCAGACATTTAGTAGCCTTGGCAGGCGCATCTTCGATGTATCAATTCAAGTGAGTTTGATGAGCTATGAGATTGGAATGTTTATTATTATTAATTAAAGCTCCTAAAGTTCTGATTGTATTTTTTTCTTTACCTACAGGGAAATGTAGTTTTAAAGGATTTTAACATTATGGAGAAAGCTGGGGGACCTGGTATCGGCATTGTTGAGGAATTTGACAATGTATTGGTTAATGGTACCACTTTAGAGATACATCTATATTGGGCAGGCAAAGGTACTACAGCAGTCCCAGATAGAGGTGTCTATGGACCTCTTATATCAGCTATTACTGTGACACCAAGTAAGTTCATTTCCTATTTTTGAATGATTTTTAAAATGTCAAATGAACTTGGTATTCACGAAATATCCCTTCTTCAAGACTTTGAGGTTGATGATGGCAAGGGCTTATCTGCTGGGGCAATTGTTGGCATTGTAGCTGGGTCCTTGGTACTTGTCGCGTTAATTTTGATAGTCCTCCGATGGAAAGGTTACTTGGGAAAACAGGAACCTGAAGATAAAGGTGAGGATAAATATTTTTAAAGTAGTTTCTCAAATGCACATGAAATTTCATCTTCTTTTCTGCCTGATTCATGTTTCTGTTAATTGCAGAACTTCGCGGATTGGATCTCCAAACTGGTTATTTCACATTACGACAAATCAAACATGCTACCAACAATTTTGATGCTGCAAATAAGATAGGAGAGGGAGGGTTTGGGCCAGTCTACAAAGTAATTAAATTTATTGTTTGATTCCTTCACTTTTAAGGCCATTATACCCATATGTTATCCAAGTATTGTTATTAACACATGCATAAAATTCATTATTCTGAAATCCTAAGCTGCCTGATCTCAGGGTGTTCTCTCCGATGGAGCGGTGATTGCTGTTAAGCAGCTCTCAGCAAAATCAAAACAAGGGAACCGAGAATTCGTGAATGAGATAGGCATGATATCTGCCTTGCAACATCCTAATCTTGTGAGGCTATATGGCTGCTGTATTGAGGGAAACCAGCTATTGTTAGTGTATGAGTACTTGGAAAACAATAGTCTTGCCCGCGCGCTCTTTGGTAATCCATCTCCAACATAAGTTACTTTTCATTTTCTGAAAATTCTATATTATATGAAAGTTGATGCCTCTCCACTATCAGGCCCTGAGGAGAATAGGCTGTACTTAGACTGGCCAACAAGAAAGAAGATCCTTTTGGGTATTGCAAAGGGATTAGCTTATCTCCACGAGGAATCAAGGCTTAAAATTGTACATAGAGACATAAAGGCTACTAATGTGCTCCTTGATAAGGATCTGAATGCTAAGATTTCAGACTTTGGTTTAGCTAAGCTGGATGAAGAAGAAAACACCCATATTAGCACGCGAATTGCAGGAACGATGTAAGTTCTCTTCTGCTTTGCATCTTTGATAAAAATTAGTTGTTTATTTAGATATCTGTCAATTGATTATAGACTGAAAATGAAAAAGGGTCTAATTGGTTCTATTTATTTGTGTGCGCAGAGGTTATATGGCTCCAGAATATGCAATGAGGGGTTACTTGACGGATAAAGCAGACGTTTATAGTTTTGGAATTGTTGCTCTGGAAATTGTGAGCGGGAAAAGCAACACCAATTACAGACCAAAGGAGGAGTTCGTTTATCTTCTGGATATGGTAAAAAATATTTTAATTCAATTTCTATCTTGTACAAATTTTATAGTATGCAAAAGATGACTGAGTTTGATGATGTAATGAAATGAAGGCTTATGTACTCCAAGAGCAAGGGAACCTTCTAGAACTTGTAGACCCAAGTCTAGGATCAGAGTACTCAAAAGAAGAAGTAAAGAGGGTGCTAAACCTGGCTCTGTTATGCACCAACCCATCTCCAACATTAAGGCCAACAATGTCTTCTGTAGTAAGTATGGTGGAAGGAAAAATTCCAGTACAAGCTGCAAAAATAATGCGCGGTTCTGTAGATCAGGATGCAAGATTTAAAGCATTTGAGATTCTGTCACAAGATTCCCAAACTCAGACGTCCAATTTCTCGCGAAAAAGCGTATCGATGGATGGACCATGGATAGATTCTTCAATTTCTCTCCCTAGTAATGATGTTTCAGAAGACCATTCATCAAGCAGGCTTCTTAAGGATGTTAACATGGAGTAATTAAATACTCTTTTAATGTATATATTTACTACATACAGCAGAGGGAGAGAGATAGGAAAAAAGAACTGTGTGCTTTCTTGTTTTTGGTTTCCATTATAAATGCAAGTTTTGCTTTATGTATGTTTAATTTATAAGTGTTCATGGTTTTTAAACTATGGAATCAACTAATTAGATTGTTTTTTTCTCTAATTGTTTGTTATAATTAAAGAGTAACTCATCAGAATGGCAGAAAGAAAGAGTAGAAATATAAATTGCTGCTACTGGTATATATTGAAATGTGTGTCACTGAGCTACATATCCTAATCTTCAGACCAAAAGAATAGTAGAAATAGAAAATGAGCCCTCAAATCAGAAAAAAAGATAAGATCAAACAATCACATTGGTTAATGTACCAACACATACAAATTCTTTAAATCTTTTTAGCATTTCAAGAAAAATTAAGCTTTTCCCCTACTGTATAATATATATATTGGTTTGGCTGTTGACATTTTAACTTGCAGCATCCATGGAAGAACCAAAATACCAAGAAAATGTTAAAATCAATCATTTAAACCCAAATGTCTTAAATGAAAATAGGGAGAAAAGGGTGAGTAGTACTAGTCAAAAAAATATGCAAGACCAAGCTTTCTTTAATCTTATAACACTGCTTATAAGATTCATCAGTTTTCAATTTAATCTTGTAATTAGTTTGGTCAAATTTCCAATTTGGTTATCTTACTTTTCCTTCACAATCCTAATTTTCCCTTTGGAAAATCTGAGGTACTTGACAGCAAAATTAGCAAATGCATTGTTTTGGTCAAGCTATGTGTTTGTGATGCTTTTAGGGTTATTAAGTTTAGGGTTTGTATTAGGTGGGTTAATTATGAGAAACATAATAGAAAAGCCAATCCAAGTTACACAATTGATTAACTTTGATTATACAAAAGCTAATCCAGTAGCTTTTGTGCCCATTTTGCCTTATGAGACTGTTGGAGGTCGTGTTATTCCTCATAATACCAAATTGCACCTCTTTGTTTCATTAATGCTTCCTGAATCAGATTACAATCACAGACTTGGCATCTTTCAGGTATTTTATTTTTTTATGTAATTTAATTTCTGTATTTTTAATATATATAATTTTTTCTATATTTTTTTGTCTATCAAAATAATGTGAAAGTATAAATATGTTCTTTTTTTTTCTATAAAAATTATGTGAAAGTGCAAATATTTTCATTTAAATTACATATAGAACAAGAGGTACTAATAAATATTAATCCTTCATTAAAAACCACTTATCAAGCGAATTATTACAGTTTAGTATAAAAATATTAAATTTTTTTTAGTCTCCTATTTTAAAATTTTCGATAGTTTATTCTTTGAAAGGACCAAGTAATATAGATATTGAAATAAAAGGGATAAAATAAAAAAGACTCATTTTTAAGTCTGAAATTTGAATTTTAACCTCATTATACTTTTTGTTCTTAAAAGGTTATATTTTAACTTTAAAAGGAAAACAGATCATTTTATTTATAAATTGGTTATAGTATGTTTATAAAATTTTTTATATATTTTGTTTATAATTCAAAAGTGGTTAATTTTGAGAATCATTTAAAAAAAAATATGAATTTTTTTTTTTTAAAATGTGTTACAGTGCAGTAAGAACTCTTAAATTAAATAATATAATATGTAAAAACACATGGATAAAGTAAATAAATTGAAATATATGCACTAGGTGAGAGTGGAGTTGTTATCAAGAAGTGGCAACGTGACATCAAGCTGGAGCCATCCTTGCATGTTAAGGTTCAAAAGCCAACCCATTCGTATGGTGGAAACAATGATCCTCAGTGTTCCTGTTATTGCTGGTTTCAAATCAGAATCTCAAATTCTGACATTAAAAAAGAAGGAATTGGTAGAAGGATTGGAGGCAACTGCATTTCTAAAAGTAGTTCTTGAATCGCGAGCCGAATTCGAGGCAGGTGTAGGCATTCCTCAAATATATGAATCATCCTTTTCACTTCAATCTGAATTGCCAAAGTTTAAAAGAGTAGTGTGGAATTGGAAGGCTACCATCTTTGTATGGATAAGCGTTGCACTTTTTTTTGTAGAGCTTTTTCTGGTTTTGATGTTCTGTAGACCCTTATTTATCCCCAAACCACGCTCTCCATTATACTTATTGTCTGTGAAGAAGGATGTTAGACTTTAAATTTTTCTTCTTTAACTTATTATCTATTAGAATCAAAATCTCAATCACTTGTTTTTTTTTAAGTTATTATTTAGAACTTAATCCTTAATTTGAAATATTAGTAAATAATAACTTAATCCTTAAGTTAGTATTTAACTTATTCTTTCTCTTGCTTTAGCTGGAGACAATAATAAACAAGCCATTAATTACCCAACACTAACTATTACTGTACATAAAAATCTAATCAAATGAATGAAATTTAATTTTCTTTAAAGCAAATTTCTGGACCTTCAATGATATTTTTTTACAATTTTTTCAAAAGATTAGTTATTAAATTTTAAAAGCGTACAACCTATCACTCTAAGTGAATTGATGAGAAGTTTTTCTGTATCAAGTGAGGTTATGGATTCGATCCCTCATATACTTAATAAATAAAAAAGCGCATATATATTTCATTTCATTTTACTAAAATTATAGGAGATTTCTTTAAAAATAAAATAAAATTACATGTGATAAAAATTGATTTGTGTAATTTCTTTTATATGTGTGTCAAATCTATCTTTAGATTTTAAACATATCAAGAAGATCTCTTAAAAAAAACACATTTCAAGAAGAATAAAATTACAAGTGGCTAATAAAATAAAACTGAATAGTTATAT
>CANUEY010137850.1:0-10023 GCA_948099555.1 Croton setiger | reverse complement strand
TGTAGGGGCTGTTCTTGGGCAAAAAATTGGCAAGGAATCTCATGTTATTTATTATGCCTCAAGGACACTTGATAGTGCTCAAAGCAACTACTCTACAACAGAAAAAGAACTTTTAGCTATTGTATTTGCTTTAGAAAAATTTCGTTCTTATTTGCTTTGCACTAAAGTTATTGTGTTTTCTGATCATGCAGCTTTGTGGTATTTATTGAAGAAGAAAGAAGCTAAACATAGGCTAATAAGATGGATTCTGCTACTACAAGAATTTGATATAGAAATTAGAGACAGGAAAGGGTCTGAAAATTTGGTGGCAGACCATCTTAGCCGGGTACCTTTGGTAAAGGAGACATTACCTTTAAATGATGCATTTCCTGATGAGTATCTCTTCTCTTTAAGTGATAGTATTCCTTGGTTTGCTGATATTGTCAATTACTTAGTTACTAGATCATTGCCGGATGATTTAACTAAGTACGAAAAAGATAAAATTAAAAATGATGCAAAATACTATGCTTGGGATGATCCTTACTTGTGGAAATATTGTTCAGATCAAATAATTAGAAGGTGTGTCACTAATGATGAAGTTGAGTCCATTCTTAAGTTTTGTCATTCTTATGCTTGTGGTGGTCATTTTGGACCTAAGAGAACAGCTCGTAAGGTTCTTGAATGTGGATTTTATTGGCCATCATTATTTCGCGATGCATATATATTTTGTAAAGCTTGTGCTAATTGTCAAAGAACTGGAAATTTAGGACATAGAGATCAAATGCCCCTTAATCCTATTTTGGTTTGTGAAATCTTTGATGTGTGGGGTATAGACTTCATGGGTCCATTTCCTTCTTCTTTTGGATATAATTACATATTGCTTGCAGTTGATTATGTTTCTAAATGGGTGGAAGCTAAGGCTAGTCGCAATGATAATGCTAAAACTATTGTAGATTTTGTGAAATCTAATATTTTTTCCAGGTTTGGAACTCCTAGAGTTATCATCAGTGATCGAGGAACACATTTTTGTAATAAGACGATGGCGACTCTTTTTAAAAATATGGGGTTACTCATCGAACTTCTACTGCATACCATCCTCAAACAAGCGGGCAAGCAGAAGTTTCGAACAGGGAGATTAAGTCAATATTGGAAAAAACAGTGAGTCCTAATCGAAAGGAATGGAGTTTGCGTTTGGATGATGCTTTATGGGCATATCGCACTGCTTATAAGACACCTATAGGAAATGTCTCCGTATCGGATGATTTTTGGGAAATCATGTCATTTACCCGTAGAATTAGAACATCGAGCTTATTGGGCTGTAAAGAAGTGCAATATGGACATGGATGTTGTTGGTGAGCATAGGAAGTTCTCAACCTCCTCAGTTTTGGCCTCGTTCACCTCAGTTTTCTACTCCATCATTAACGATTATGATTGGAAAATTAAAAACCCCCAAATTTAGAAACCCTAAAACAGAAAGTTAAGATCCCTTAACAAAATTAAAGAAATAGAAAGAAGAGAGGCTGGTTAGTGATGATGGAGAACTAGAGTTGAAGATGATGGAGAAGAGATGAGACATTGTTGATGGTGGCGGAAACAGATGAGAAACGGAACAATGGAACGAATGAAATGGAAAAAGAAAGTCGTGAATTATATGTTGTTGGTGGGTTTGTTTTTTGTTTGGGTTGATTTAAAGAAGAAAGGATTTGATTTAAAGATTGGGTTTAATTAGCATTGGTTCGATTCAAATAAATCAAAGGGTAATTTTGTCATTTCTTAAAAATTTAATCCAAATCATTTGACTTTTTCAATTGACTAACGGCGTTTCTGGACAGAATGACCTAATAGTACAAATTCTAAAACTTGAAGGACCTATTAATACAATTTTCAAAATAGAAGGATCTCAGAGTATATTTTGCAAAACCTCAGGAACCTATAAATAATTATCCCTAATATTTTTTATATATATTAACTTATATTGAATGACATTGATTTATGTTGACACATATTGATAAATTAAATTAATATATTAATTTATATTCACAGATTTCATTTTAATTACATTACATTGATATATATTGACTTATATTCACAAATACTCATTTAATTTTCCGGTAAAGGTTACTGGAAAATACCCAGTTGTGACGACCGTCATTTCGGCCACCTGGTGAAATTTAGAAGAATTCTAAATTATATTGACTTATATTGACAAATACTAATTTTTAATTTTCCGATGAAGGACATCAGAAACCTCCTAGCTATGGAGCAGTCATTTCCCTGACTATCTGGTGAAGTTTAGAAAAATTTTAAATTATATAGACAGATATTAGTGACATATATTGATTTATACGAATTTTTTAATTTTTGATTAATAAATTAAAATAATATTCACAGATATTATTGATATATATTGATTTATACGAAATTTTTAATTTTTAGTTAATTAATTAAAATAAATTAATATTTTTTAAGAAACGGGATAGTTTTTAAATTTTTAAAAATTGTTAGACCTTAGGCATAAAATACAATGAGTAATTATAAAAGATATGTGTTATTTTTTTAAATTGAAAATAAGATATGTGCAATTCCTCTAATTGTACTTTTATTATAATTGTAAGAACAACTTATTATACTTGTATCATTTATTTTCCACTTTGACAACAAATCTTATTACGTGAAATAAAACTGGGGACCGATTCCCATACAAATAAAGAATTACAAAAGCAAGAACAAATTAAGAAGATAAAGAAATGCTTAAATAATGTCTAGAATCACCATGAGGAGAGAGGAGGTACACTTTGTTCATTTCTAAAGAAATTAGAAGGATCAACTTGAGTCTTCACATGAACTAACCTATCAAAATTAGCTTTAAAATACTTCTTACCCCAAATACTTGCTTGCTTATAACTTGTATTTCCAACATTATTTGTTCCAATATCAAGATCCCTGTAATTAACATATGCTAACCTTGGATTTTTCGAAACATATGGAGCTAGAAAAGTGTACAGTCTTCTGATCCATTGTATATACTTTGTTGATTCTGCAATTCCTTCATTATCCCAATACACTAAATGTTGGATTTTATATAAATTTCCTGCTCTATGTGGAAATGGAATGCTTGATTCTGAAATTTCACTCATTCTTCCACCATATGGACTGAAAATCAATTGACCTGCTCCAACTTCTACTTCATTAAGCCTTTCCCATATCCCATTCAAAGCAACTTTAGGCATAGGTTGTTGAACGTAATCCGATTTCGCTTTGAAAAATCGTACATTCGGTTGAGTTCTTTCGAGCAAAATCTCCAACGGTGAGTTTGCGAATCCAGCGAAATAAAGAACAGTTTCAATCCAACTCATTTCAATACAATCTTCCCTAACTAAACCTAATTCAGGAAAGCCTTCTTGCATCAATGGAAGTAACCTATCAATTCCCCCAAGAAACAAAGACTCAAATGCAGCTCTAATTGTTGTAGAATTATTATTTGAATTAGCTCTTTCAATAATAATTCTAATGAATAAATCTTCACTGAATTTATCAGCAACATATTGCCATTTATGAATAATGTCCGTCGCATTTTGTTCGAGAGTTCTTCGTACTGTAAACACAGTAACTCTTGAAGGAACATCAACTAAATTGATTTTCCAAGCAACAACCACTCCGAATGTATTTCCACCGCCGCCGCGAATAGCCCAGAAAAGATCCTCACCCATTGATGCTCTATCAAGAAGTCTTCCATTGACATCAATAATTAGGGCATCAATAATATTATCTGCAGCCAGTCCATATTTTCGTAGCAAGAAACCATATCCTCCACCGCTTAAGTGGCCGCCAATCCCAACCGTAGGGCAAACTCCAGCTGGAAAACCAAGATTTCGACTTTTCTGGGCGATATTATAATAAAGTATGCCATTTGTTGCACCAGCTTGAACCCACGCTGTTTTGGTGGCAGCATCGACAGTGACTGATTGAAGGTTAACAAGATCAAGAATGACAAAAGGTATCGGGGAAACATACGAAAGACCTTCATAATCATGGCCACCACTTCGAACCCTAATTTGCATGTCATGCTTTTTAGCGCAAGAAATAGTAGCTTGAATATGGGAAATATTCAATGGGGTAACGATCACATGAGGTTTTGGTGTAGAGCTTGTGTTGAATCTTTCATTGTTTATGGTTAATTGTAAAACTGATAGATAAGAAGAATTGTTTGGGGTGTAAATAACTTTAGAAATGGAGGCAGAATCATTTGATTCTAGGCATTCAAGAAAATGTTCATGGGTATAAGCAGAGGTGAATTGTACACAAGAAAATGAAATAAGAAGAACACTAAAAAGAAATGAGAACAATTTAGAAGAAACCATGTTTTTGAATTGCTTTGATGTTTCGAAAATGAGAAGGTTTGGCCATTATTTATAGGCTAAATTGGATATGTGAATTGGAATGAAAGAAGTTTCTTGGCAAAAAAAGGGAGGGAAATTTCAGGCACATCCAGATATATTCGGGTTTGTTGAAATAAAAGTAGAATATTCAATTAAGAATTGATAATCTACTTGCATGGTGAGAAATGAACTTGATGTTTTAATAAAGCAAATTTTTGTCGCTTGCTGAAGGGATTTTCTTGCCAACCCAATTTATTTTGGAAATTGTAGGTGGTTGATTTGATTTATAAGAAAAAAAGAGGGTGATCAAATAGTTTTGGGATGTCCTATATACAACTAGTCGGTCTTAAAAAAACTTTTAAAGTCGCTATACTATTTCGAGACACCAATTTTAATTTTTTAAAAAATGATTCCATTTTAATTTTCAAAAAGACACTGATCAAAAAATAGATATTCTTGGTAAGGGGTAATCTAAGTTTTGCTTAAGTTGTCGCCCGGCAAAATCGATCTCTCTGGTTTGTTTAATTTCTAAAGCTTAAGTTGAATTTTATTTTGAAAAAGTCGTAGCATGATTAACTAGCAATTCTCCTAATTGACATTTTTTGGTTGTTTGCAAATGTAAATTCAAAACATGAAAGCAAAATAATTTCTAAAATTTTTTCAGTTCATAATTGGTATTTCCTCTCTCTAAAATTAAAATTCTAAATAAACTTACAGACTTCCTATTCTAAAATTCGTCTACAGAATATTTGCATTGCCTTCTTGAATTGTTTTCACAATTTAATTTTTAGAAACTGATTATTATATATAGAGAACGTTCTAAACAGTCATGATTTTGTAAATATTCAAAATAGAATGTTGAGCCAACGAAATTTGATATTCCAAAATTTTAATCTAAGCATAATTATACTTGAATTTTCTAAATCATACCCTAAAATATCAATTAAAGATAATGTGGAGGAGAATGGAAGGAAGGAAATTTCAAGCACGTCCAGACAAATTTGATCTTGTTGCAAATGAAACGTTGAATCTTCAATTCAAGAATTGACAAAACTATTTGCGTGGTCAACAAATTTTCAATAAAGGAAATTTTGTTGTTTCCTTACCCAATTTATTTTGTCGCCATTATATTAAATACAGATGCTTCTATTTTATATTTTCAAAAAACCAATTAGGGAAAAGATAATTATTCAATGACTTTTAAAAAAAATAATTATTTTTAATTACTTAATGCATGCCTGATCTTATAAATCAGGTGTAGACTCCTTTATTTTTTCTTTTCAATATTTCAGAGAATCTTTTATATATAATTGCGAATTTAACCGTGCATATTTTTTTTCTGTCTTATTTATAATACAGAATAAAAAATTTAAAAATTGTGACTTACTACCTTTGATTTCGAAATTTCGTGCAAACGATTCATACGATTAATTTTAAAAATAAAAATAAAAAAAAAAACCAAAAACCTCAAAAGTCTCTCTTTAACACTTTTGGCCTTACTGAAAATTATAACTATGGTATAAAATAATAAAAAAAAAAATATAATAAAGAGAAATATTCAATAGACAAAAAATTGTTATTTTTATTCGATTTTTCTATCTTCGTTTCTTTTTATCGGTGGTCTATTTATAGTAAAATAATTACTATGCATAGTACTATTTGTACAATAACTATACTATTTGCAGTAACTAAATTTATTATGAGGTACTATTTGCACAGTAAATATACTATTTGCACAGTAACAAAATTTATTATGACGGTACCACCACCTAAATTATTTATCATCCAATATGTATTCATAACACTTCACCTTTGGATGACAATATAAATTATACAGTGATTTGTCTCATTAAATACCTTGCTAAATAAAAATCCAGTGGCAAAAAATATTTAGCAAAAGGAAAAAGAGTGCAACATATAATTTACTCCCTTTTATGATTACATCGGTTATTTCTCACATGTGATGTAGAAGTCGTAATTTGATGTTATGAACATGCTATAGGAAGTGCCTTTGTAAAAAGATCATTGATGTTATGAACATGTTTTTCTTTATAAGCTCTTGCATATATATGAAGAATTTTGAAGGTATATGTTTGGATTGATCATCTTGATATACTCATCCTTTAATTGCTGAATACAAGCTGAATTATTTTCATATATGATAGGGTCTGTTCTCCATTAGAAATCCACAAGATGTTTTAATATGTCGTCATTGTGTTGAGTCATAAACATTCTTAACTTGCTTCATGTAGCGCAATAATGTCTGCATGATTTGAAGAGGTAGCAACTAATGTCTACTTCTAGGAGCGCCAAGAAGTAGCAATTCCACCATATATGAATACATATCCAGTCTAAGATTTTCCATTATAAGTTTCAGAATTATATCCTACATCTGCATAACCAACTAAATCTTGTTTTGAGTCATTAAGATAAAATAAACTCATATTAATGCAATCTTGAAGATAACGAAATATGTGTTTGATTCCATTCCAGTGTCTCATTATTGGAGATGAGCTATGTCTTGCCAATAAATTTACTATAAAAGAGATATCAGGTCTAGTACAAGTAGCAAGATACATAAGAGTTCTGATTGAATTTAGATATGGAATTTCATCTCCAATAATCTCTTCATTCTCTTCAGCAGAGCGAAATGGATCTATCTTTTCATTCAGTGATCTAATAACCATTGGAGTACTTAAAGAATTTGTTTTATCCATATTAAAATGTTTTACAATCTTTGTTGTATAATTTGACTGATGCAAAAATATTTCATTATGCATATGCTCGACTTGTAAATCAAGACAATACTTAGTTTTTCCTTAGTTTTTCCAAGATCTTTCATTCAATTTTTTCTTTAATTACATAACAAATTTATGGATTTATTTTCATGTTCCAATGATATTTAGATCATCAACATAAACAGCTATAATGACAATTTAGATGTTATTTTCTTAATAAATACGCATGGACAAATAACATCATTTATATATCATTTGTTAATCAAAATAGCTTATTCAATTATACCGCATGTGTTGGGACTGTTTTAACCCGTTGGACTGTTTTAACCCGTTGGAACTGTTTTAACCCATATAAAGATCTTTAAAGTATGATTGAATACATTTCTTTGGGATTTGTACTAGATGTTTAAGCATCTTAAATATTTTTAGGATTTTCATGTAAATATCATTATCAAGTGATCCATATAAATAAGCAATAACAACATCCAAGAGGTGCATTTCTAATTTTTTATTAACTTCAAGGCTAATTAAGAACCTGAATGTAATTGCATTTATTATAGGAGAATACGTTTTATTATAATCAATTTCAGGTCTTTGAGAAAACCTTAGGGTACTAGTCTTACCTTTTATCTTGTTATTTTATTTTTTTCATTTCATTTTCTTACAAACACCCATTTGTATCCTACAGATTTCTTAGGAGTAAGAGTTATTTGTCCAAAAAATTTTCGCTTATTAAGTGAATCTAATTCAGCCTACATAGCGTTTTTCCATTTCAACAAGTAATTTCTATTTTGACATTCAGCAACTGACTTTGATTCAGGATTATCATATTTATCCAAAATTTCACTTACAACAACAAAAAAGAAAACTTCATCATCTCTCTCTCAAACAGTATGTTTGTACTGTTATTATTGATTTAAATTTCTTCATCATTTTTTTTTAGTTCTCTTCAAGAGAACTTTCTTTGTTCTTTTATCCTTTGAACCAATTGTTCTTCTATGCTTCTGTTTGATTGATACCAGATTGAGATTGAAGAATAAGAAAAAGAAGAAGAATAATAATGAAATCTGTATATCTTATTTTAATCTCCTTGTACAACTAGTTTATATATAGCTTTAGCCCTAATTAGATACCAATTTTGTATAGGATTCTGAAAACACAGGAATCCTTTATTATATACAATTCTGAATTAATAAAAAAAATCTTTTATTTGCTTCTGTTTTTATTTCTTTTTATACTTCTTCTCAATCTTGGATTCCTTCACTCCCCGTCAAGTTGGATCGTATGATCATCTACGCCCAACTTGACCAAGTCTGGTTAAACATTAGTCAGGATATCTGCTAGTTGTTCTCCTGATCGTATGAACGGTAAACATATACTTCCTTCTTCTAACTTCTCCTTAATAAAGTGTCTGTCGACTTCTATATGCTTCGTTCGATCATGTTGTACTAGATTTTCAGATATACTGATCACTGCCTTATTATCATAGAATAATTTACAAGCACTTTACGAAGGAAACTCAATCTCTGTCAGTTTTTTTCTTATCCACAGTACTTCAGCTAGTCCACGAGCAATCCTTCTGAACTCTGCTTCAGCACTGGATAAAGCCACTATCTTTTGTTTCTTAGTGTTCCAGGTCACATGGTTACTACCAACCATGGTAAAGTAACCAGAGGTTGGCCTTCTGTCTATAGGGTTTCCTTCCCAATCAGCATCAGTAAATGTCTGTATGTTTAGATGTCCATTTCTCTGAAACAACACTTATCGGCCTGATGAACACTTCAGGTATGGAACTATCCTAAATATTGCTTCCAAATGTTCTACCTGAGATCTATGCATGAACTGGCTAACTACTCCAACTTCATAAGCAATATCTGGCCTGGTATGAGAGAGGTATATAAGCTTTCCAACCAATCTCTGATACTGGCCCTTATCTATCGATTTTGATTCTTCATTAATTTTGAGTCCATGATTGATAACCATAGGCGTACCAACTACCTTATCTATCGATTCTGATTCTTCACTATGTCTGTCTCTGCTAAGAGATCAAGAATGTACTTCCTTTGTGAAATAAAAATTCCCTTTCTTTGATCTCAAGACTTCAATTCCCAAGAAATACTTAAGTTTCCGCAGGTCCTCCATTTCAAATTCCCTGAAGAGCTTATTTCACAGTGTAGCGATTTCCTCTTGATCATCTCCTATAATGATCATATCACCTACATATATAATGAGGCAGGTTACTATATTCTCTCTTTTTTTAAGAAAGGGAGTGTGGTCAGAGTTGCTTTGATGATATTCATACCTTTTCATAGTTTAGGTAAACCTCTCAAACCATGCCCGTGGAGATTGTTTCAAACCATAGAGTGCCTTTTTTAACTTGCATCCCTCTTGAGCCTTAAAGTTTCCTGAGAACCCTGGTAGGGCTATCATATAAACCTTTTCTTCCAAATCTCCATTAGAAATGCATTCTTCACATCAAATTGGTGAAGAGGCCAATCCTTATGTACAGCTACAAAGAACGGTACCCAAATAGTATCTATTTTTGCCACTGGATAGAAGTTCTTTGAATAGTCCACACCATATGTTTAGGTATATCCTTTAGCAACTAATCTGGTTTTGTATCTCTCTACTATTCCATTTACCTTATGTTTAATAGTGAATACCCATTTGCAGCCAACTGGCCTCTTTTCTATTGGTATCTTACATTTTTCCCATGTACCATTCTTTTCTAGTGCTTCCATTTCCACTTCCATTGCTTGTCTCCACTTGTAGTCTTTCTTTGCTTCCTGTTGACGCTTAATTTTTGCCCCAAAAAGTACCAATGATGACAAAATGCCAACAGCTCGATGAAATATCCAGAAATTCCGTAAACAGCTCTCGTTCGCTCAATCTTCCGGAACATTTTGAATTTTCCTCTTCTTTAAAGC
>CANUEY010137688.1:0-39705 GCA_948099555.1 Croton setiger | reverse complement strand
GTATGTTTAATATTTGGTTATGTTTGATATCTGAAAAATGTATGTTTTATGTTAAGTTATTATATGATGATATAGTTTAACATGATAATTAAAATGGTGATATAAGTTTATAAAAAAAAAATATGACATGTTTTATAACGTAAGGTATAAGAGAGGACGCTACAACTTGCTTTCAAGCAATAGTCCGACATTAGAAAGTAATTGTCCTTGACTCTTGTTGATTGTCATTGCGAAAGACAACATAACTGGAAATTGATGTCTTTGAAATTAAGCGTCATCCTCATATCAAATGGCGCCAACGTCATCTTGGGAATGTAAATTTTCTCACCCATGTTAGTTTCTGACAATACCTTTGTTTCTATGATCCTTGTTCTTAGCTTAGTAATATAAAGTCTCATGTCATTGCATAACCTAGCAGAATGATCAATGTTTCTGAGTAGCATCACAATTGTGTCATTCTTGAGTGTGATAGAGTGGTTTGGAACTTCAGAGCATTTAATGTTATTTATGAATTCTGGTGTATGCAAGTGATTCAGTGATCCAAATGAATTATTAGATATGCACGGGGCATCAAAACTAAGATATGTCCTTTATACTCCAAAATTAAGAGACATTATATAGTCATTGATGTTTTCAACCATATGTAGAATCGGTGCAAGAATCGCCCTACTCTGGAGGTAGTTAAGATCTGTCGAGTAGTGGACATAATTTGGGTAATTGCTTTCAACGATTACAGGTACGGGATAATCTGAATGTTCAATAAGCAAATCTGACGGTATAGATATCCTATCGTATCCACTCTAAGAACTCTCTCAAACGGGCTAACTCTGATCCACTTCAGTTCGCTTGTAGTCTCATATTTTTTTGTCAACTTCAGAACCTTACAATGGCTCCACAAGTAAGACGAATTAAGTGACACATGAATAACATTTTGACGGTTGCCTATACAACACAAATGAGATAATGTTAAATAGAGATTTAGATATTAAAATAATATTATAAGATAAAGATACAACTTATACATTTTGGAATTACTGGCAATATCTGCCTAAAATCACCCCCAAGAACAACTGTTTTACCACCAAATGGTAGTTCATTACTAGGGTGGATTTTGAAATTGAAGAATGCCCCTGAGGGTGTGGTCCAAGGCTTCAAAACAATATCTATGGATCATTTGACTCATCCCAAATAATCAGTTTTATCTTTATAATGAGTTTAGCTAATAGACTTCCCTGCTTAATATTACACGTCGAATTTTCTGTTGGAGTTAGAGGGATACAAAATCAAGAATGCGCAGTTCTACCACAAGCAATCTCACTTGAAGTCACCGTGAGTACTATCTCTCCTCTAGATCGTAGAACATATGGAAGTGTTCTCCATACAAAGGTTTTTCCTGTTCCGCCATATCCATATAAAAAGAACAATCCTTTGATCCATATTTTCACAACATGCATAAAAATATTTAGATATAATTTTCTATATCTATAATAGTTATCAATTTAATTTAATAATTTTCATTTTGATAGAATATATTAGGTTGATAATTATAAATTTTTTAATTGTAAAAAAAAATTATAATTTTTAAAATTTTCAAACTCAGCCAAAAATTAATTATAAAGATTATAATTTATTTAAAAAAAGACTATTTTTTAAATTTATGTTGGTGTTTATAAGTTTTATTGATTTATGAACATATGTAGCAATTTTTTTTTCCCAGGTATATAACTCATGCACTCAAGAGGATGATAAATAAATATAGCAATAAAGATAAAAAAACACTAGTTCATTCTCAAATTAATTAAATTGATTATCTCATTTTTTTTTTAAAAAATGAACTACCTCATATAAGTTTAAGAGGAAAATTGACAGAAAAAAAAAGTTTAAAAGTAGATAAATTGGATATCATGTATTAGTTTAGGTGAAATTAACTTAAGCCCAAACATTATACGTTATTAATATTATTATTATTAAAAATAAGGAATTTACTGTTAATGAAGAGTATTCATTCATCAATTAGTCGTTTTATAAGGCTTTTGGGGATCACTATTTTAATTGTCATTATTATAGATCATTATAGATGATAGGGTTCATTCAATCTGATATTCATAAATTAATTTATATTAATCTGGAAAATGTTATTTTATTTTTTAATGATAATCTTTTCCTACCGAATTTAAGATTAGGAGAGTCCTCAAAAAATTATTATTCTCCAACAAATAATATAACTCAAAGGAGCTAACTAACAACCTTTAAACAAAAGGAACTAACTTCATTAAGAAAGAACAAATTAGTGGTGGCATGGGCGGGTTCGGCCCGGCCCGCGGCTGAACCGGCCCGTAACCGTGAAAAACCGGCCCGCAGCGAACCGTAATCTAAACCGGCCGAAGGACGGGCCGGTTCAGGTTCAAAATTTTTTCGAACCGGAACCGTACAAACCGTTGAACCGTGGAGGAACCGCCGGTTTAACCGCTCCAAACCGTCTTCGAACCGCCGTAAATTTGTGTTGTTTTACAAATTTAAATGATAAAATCTGGATCTTTTATAATCAAATCCGAAATTTTATAAATTCAAAATATAAATGTTTAATCCCGCTAAATATATCAACATTTAATACCCTATTTTTTTTTTTATCAAAAAAGTTAGGTAAATAGTAACTTTTTAAAATTTGTAATTAAGTGAATGTTCTAATATTTTAAAAATTAAGTGAATGATAATTTTTTTTTATAATTATTTTAATAATCTTAAAAAAATATGTAAATTAATTACATATTATCAGTATATAAATATTTTTTGTGATAATTATTTTATATCTCTAATATTTTAACATACCGATCAATATATAAATTCATTATATAAATTGATTTTTTATGATAATTACTCTTATACATCTAAAATATTTTTACATAAATTTATTTTTACATATCATCAGTGTATAAATTGATTATTTGTAACAATTATTTTTATGCCTCTAATACATATTGTCAGTATGTAAATTGATTTTTTTTTGAAAATTTTTTTTATATCCCTAAATTATTTTTACATATCGATTAGTATATAAATTTATGTTTACATATCATTAGTATGTAAATTGATTTTTTTTAACAATTACTCTTATACCTATAGATTATTTTTATATACGATCAATATATAAATTGGTTTTTACATATCATCAGAATGTAATACAAAATATAAATTGATTATTTGTTTATATATTGATTCATATACTGATAATTTGTTAACATATTTTTTTTATTGTTTACATACTAATTTCATTATGTAAATCAATATAAAAATGATATTTACATACCCAACATATATAAATCAATATATAATTCAATTTTACATACCCATAAATATATAATTTTTTTTTACATTCAAACACATACATAATTAGATTTTTACATTTTAATCCATATGAGCCCAAATTGATAAAATAAATAAATTTTAAGGACTGAAATGTAAATTCAGAAAAAAGCTCATTTTCTTCCTCTTCCTTTCTGCTCGTCTATTTCATACAACGGTTGCATCCTTGTTAACAAATGTTGGGCTTGCTTGATTTCGACGATAATCGATTGGAATAATGTCGGTAGCAATCTTATTGACTGAATTCCAGCCAGAAAATGTTTGAATCGTAGCTGAACTTAACGAAAAGTCGAGGAAAACTGTTTTTCTAGTCGCTAGAGTTGTGGTTTTCCTTAGCTTTTTTTTTTTTTGGTTGCCGTCCATTATTTGATGGCAATTTTGAGGGAAGCGGACAACTCACTGACGCAAGATGGCGGCAACGATGAAGTAATGTGTTTGGTGGTGATTTCTCTGGAGAGGGTCTGTTGACCTAAAAAAAAATTAATTTTCATATTTATTTAATTTTTAATTAATTAGTTAATAATTTATTATTTTAATAATGGGAGGTTTATTTTTTTATTAAAAAAAATAGACATATTATTTAGTTAATTTTGAAAAAGTTATGCTATTTATTACACATACAAAATCAACTATTTACTAACTTAACCCTTTCCTTTGAAAACTTCTATTATCCGTAAAATTCAAACTCTTAATTTTTTTACTTTTAAAAAGAATAAGTGGTATTATCGTAAATACAGAAAGTTGCTACCTTATAATGACCAAAACCTTTTCATTTTTTTGAAAGCTTAAAAAATAACCGGTTACCTGAACCAGATGACATTCTAGCATTTCTATCAGATTGACATCACGATTTTTCACTCTCAGACGTTAATCTTAGCCTGAATTACATTTTATTTTGAATCAAGAATTTTCAATATGAAAAAGTTCGAGAATTGGATTGAAATGGAAGCCAAAAACAAAAATCAGCTAAACCAGACCCAATTGAATAGAACCAATAGCAATTGGAATAAAGTTAAAGTTAAGGTCAAAATGCCATATCAATAGGATCAATAGCCAGCCAGCATGTTGTGAATACTCGAATTTTAAGGTTCGGAAAATCATCTTTCCCGTACTGCAAACAGTCAAGCCGGACTGGAGGTCACTGACAAATTGCGCCGGAAGTATGCTATCATGGTACTTGAAACGTCTGGAAAATTGCGAGGACCACAGAAATGACATCAAAAAAGTCATCGGAGTTCCAAAAGGCCCCGAAAAGTCTCCGGAATGAAAATTGGCAAAACACAGCATTAGGGTGCCCCTAATGGAAGGGTGCTCCTATTCGCCCTCCAAGGTGCCTTAGGCCGCCCTCTGGTCATTTCCGATCTGTTTTTTCACTATAAATAGCCCCCTAGAGGTCATTTTTACTCAGACCTTGAGCTATGTTAACAGCCGCTCTCTTCTCCCTTTTCACTCCTTGTGATTCTTTACCGCTTTCTGCATTTTGCATTGCGTTGTTGTGCTTTCTTACTCATTCACACTTTAAATTAAAATTTTAAAGTCCAAATCAAGTTGAAGCTGCGAAGTGACTGACGACTACCACACATACGTTCCTAACCCTTATCTTTTCAATTCAAGCATACATATATCTTGCATCACTTAATCACTTTTAGGCACCCAAGTGCCCACTTAATTACTTTTTGGCACCCAAGTGCCCATTTAATTACTTTTTGGCACCTAAGTGCCCACTTAATCACACTTTTGGCATCCAAGTCCCTACAAATTAATCTTTTGACACCCAAGTGGCTAAACCATACTTTTGGCACCTAGGTGCCTATATGACACTTTTGGCTCCAGTGCCTAAATTACACTTTTGGCCCTAGTGCCTAATAAATTATATTTTTGGCCCCAGCGCCTAAATTACACTTTTGGCCCCAGTGCCTAACAAATTACATTTTTGGCCCCAATGCCTAAATTACACTTTTGGCCCTAGTGCCTAACAAATTACACTTTTATGCCCTAGTGCCTAACAAATCACATTTTTGGCACCTAAGTGTGTAAATCACTCTTTTGGCATTCAAGTGCTTAAATCAACACTTTTGGTATAAAAGTACATGCTTTAATCAATATTTTTGACACAAAGCATACGTACACACATGCATACATGCATCTCTTCTACACGCCTTTAAATAGGCTTTCTCGAACTACATTGCCCTTGATCTCTTATAAAAATGAGAGTATGTAGGAATATTTGGGATCTAACCCCAAATAACAGGTCAACCCTTTATAAACTCTTTGTTTACATCTTGTATCACATACACAAATAAGGTTAGTCAAATATGCATAACATAGTCTCTGAATCCTCATCAGGTTCGCAAACTAGTGTCTAAAATCTGTTGGGATGATTAATCTAGAAATAGGTTAATTACTAAAAATTGGAGTCATTTAGGGGTTTTTCTTAATTTTTCCTAATAAAAAATAAATTAAGTGGCAACTCTACAAACACACAATTCCGAGTGAACACCCCCGTATCTGTGAGGATGGAACGGGGCTCAAGGTGTAAGGGTTCACACACATGCCATGTGTCTGCACATGGCCAACATGTCCTATCAATCCTAAACATTACGTGGGATTCATGCACTGTCGTCCATAAGCATACGACCCTCAATGCATCGGTGTCCGTCATCAACTCTATTACTATTGACAATTGTTGGAATCTTGCCAGCCTCCGGTCAAACTTCAAAACTGCCATGTGTCCTCTTCCAAAGTTGATGCGACATGTCCACTCTTGATGCTGCCAAGTGTCCACGTGTTATTAGGTCCTGAGAGATTGCTTGTCTCCTACTTCGATCCAATTTTTGGATATCTGAAATGTTATGGACTCTTCCGATTTTAGAATATATCTTACTTGCCTACAAAGATAGAATGTTCTGATCCATACCTGATTTGGAAGCAAATTTTTACTGAAACATAGTCCAAAAAAGGCTATGCCTGACTGGCACTGCCACGTAAACCGCTCTCCATATTCAATTCTCTTTAACAATTTAGCTTAAAAAACACTTAGTTTTCTCTCAAGACAGAACATATCCAAATTTTCTCTCTTAAACTTGAGAAATTATTTTCTTGAGTTCCACACTTGTAGATCCATCATTTAGCTTAGATTCGATCGAGTAATTGATGCTCAAGTATCGTGTTTTAGTTAGTTCTTCAATTAATCTATTATCTCTATTACCAAAAAACTGATGATATGTAATTAAATCACTTAATGGTGATTTGGAACTACATTCTGCCCTGAACTTGAGCTAAAATTAGGTATGTAAGCATGTTTTGTGTTTAATTCCAAACTGCAGACTCAATAAAAAAACCTTCCTTTTTCTTTTGTTTTTATTTATATTCATTTTAGTTTAACATCTATTTATGATTAGTATACAAATTGTTACAATTAATTTATTGTCATTTTCATAATGCATCAAGTTGTTTAAAACTTATTTGTTGTTTGTTTATTATTTTTTTCACATTGTTTTTGTTGAGTATTTTCATACAGGAACAAATGTAAAGTTGAATTTGAGCTAAATTATATCAATCTTGCATTGATGAGATCTGGGTTAATTTATCATTTTTATTGCTTCCTTTTATATTTATTTTATTTTGGTTTCTTGCTTATTTGCTTATTTATGCATTGATATATTATATTTAGCTTATTTTTATTCTATATTTGAAAATCTAGTATCCAAATTCACTTTGGTTTAAGACTAGTATATTATTCGAAATTATATTTTTTGCCTTTTGGGTTGAAGTAATTTATTTTCAAAATTAGGTTTTTTCCTATATATGTTAAGGTATAAACTCTTTCAAAATATTTTTTTTTTCTTCATGAGTCTTTTTTCTTTGTTGTTTTTCCTTTTTTCTAAAATTTAATTTTGGACTTATATGTATAGTTTGACAACTCTGTTACAGAACTAAAAATTCTTTTACTTAAAAATTAGGAGTTTTTATAATTGAATTAATAATTAGATGTGGCTAAATAACTAAAAAAATTCTTTTTTTTTTTTATCTCTTAATGTTTTCAGAATTTATTCAGAAATAAAAAGTAAAAAATTACTGTTTCTTTTCCTCTACTAGGTTTTCCGAAATTTCCCTAAAAAATTAACAAATATTTTCTTTTTTTGAGAATTGCAGAAAAATTTCCAATAAAATTAATTTTATTCTTTTATTTTTCATTCATAGGTTTTATATTTGCAATATATTTCGTTTGCATATGCTAGAATCATTGTTTTCATTGATGCGTCATGAAATTTATTTTTATTAATTTGATGACCGTCACCTTAAATGACATATAAAATTAAACTTTTAGATAATAGGTAGTGCATATCCTGAACAATTCATTTGTATTAGGAAATCAATTATGGCAAAAGCGCCCACCGCATGAATGACTTCGCTTCATCCATTTAGATGAAAGAATGAATAGTAGTACTGTTGGACCCACATCCGATTCTTTATCACACTTATTGTTAAGAGCAAGATCTTAAGGGATTAATCATTGTTGATCGAATTTTTTGCTTGAATCTTCATTCAATACTTGATTTAAGAGAGATTTAAGGGAAAAGTGAACCATTAAAAAAGTTTTTAGTTAAAATCCATTTGAAGAGAGTTGAGAACACTCTTTTTGGTGGTGGAATCCAAGCTTGCATATTTCAAATTCTCAATAACTGAGGAATAAGGTGATAGAATGTCTTTAATAGATTTTGATTACGAAATCAATTCCATTGAAATCTAGACTTGATATAATTTAACCCTAATATTATCCCATGAACAAGAAGAAAATAAAAGAATTACTAACCTGAATCCATAATTAATAATTCTTAAACGCAGTTTTTGAACGCAGTGGAATCTGACAATCAATTATTTTCTTTCCTGTACCTTTTCCTTTCAATACCTTCTTTGATGGACAAGAGCCATTTATATATTGAAACAATTTTTAGAATTTGTTTCAATGTGTATCTCTATAACTTATTTGGTAAGAGAATAGGGAATATAATTACCCCACTAATTTTAATATCTCTAACCGAAACCATCCATCACAGTTTCGACTTTTATATATTAAAATCATATCTTATAGGACTTAATCTTTTATAATTAAACCCAAGTTACATGGACCATAAATAATGGGAAATATTCTTTCACCATAAACACTTCTTAATCGCTCTTTGTTATTAAGCAGCTTTCCTAGGATACTTAAATCCTTCAATCACATTCAAAAATAGGATTTTTACATTTTTCTCCTTTCCCAAAGCTCTCATCAACTCTTCTTCATCAGTAATCTTGAGAGAATGGTTTTTCTTTGGATTTTCAAAGCTCTTCTTTTCTGTCTCAATAAAAAATGTGCTAGAAGAATATGCTCCTTTCCCATAACAACTTCGAATCTCCATTAATATCTCTCTTATAACTTCTTCCATCTCTTGTTCTTTTGCATCTAGATGGGAAAACAATTGCATTACTTAAAAGTATAAAATGTAACAATTGCACAACATAATTATAAATTTTAACATTGTTGACTGAATAATCAATCTCTACTACATGATAAAGTTTCCACCACATTAGTTTTTAGTGAATTTTTATATTGAGCTCAATGACATCTTTTATGTTATGTAGGTTTAGACTATATTTTTTAGTTTAGGTTTGAAAATTATTATTTTACCCTTTAGTTTAAATGGATTCATGGGTTAATTGAGTAATCCGCAACCCAACCCATTTAATTCCGTTTTCTAGTGTATCGTGTTAGTTGTATTGTCATCCCATTAAGACTCAATCTTAATCCACCTATTTTTCGTGTTGGTTCTGTGTGAGTTGTGACACATTTTGCCAAAAAAACCATATACATTGTCTTTGCAAGCTTGGCAAAAACTATTTCTTAGATTTGGATAAAGAAAATTAAAATCCACCATGGTCCATAGAGTAGTTTATTTCTACAAATGATACAAGAAGACAATTTCAAAAAAACTAATCCTTCTAAATTATAAAGGAAAAAAAAAAAAGAAACTGAAAGCAACATAAAGTATGATACAAATACCTAACCGAAAATAATGACAAATAGTACTTTTTTTTTTTTTTTGAAGAAAAATGAAAAATAGTACTTGACCACGCTATACACATTAAATTTTGGGTTTGGAAAGGTAGCCTTAGCCTATTTCTACTATTGACATTCAAGTCAATTCTTTTGAACCAGTCTACAAAAAGTAGTGTCTTTTGGTGAACCATGTTATTCATGAATTCAAGACTCTACATTTGAGTCTTTTTTCTCCCTTCTTCTTTAGGCCTTTTGGAACCTTCTCAACTACTTCAATTCAAAACAATTTATTTTCACAATTATTTTTTTTATTTTGCACTTTCATATTGATTATTTTTATCACTTATGTTTCTATTGATTTTTTTTAATCCTTTTGACTAAAATGAATTATTAATATGTACCACGGTAAAGAGCTTTAGTCGAACGTAAAATTGCACAATTTTTTTTTTATTAATTGGATTTTATTGATTGAGTTAAGTTTAGTTATGATATGAATTTTCTTTTAATTTTTCTAAAATGACAATCGTACATTTGAATAATTTACTCATGTTAGAGCACCCAATTAAGAATAATTTTATAGCACAAAAAAATGTAAGCATTAATTATTAATAAGTCCCTGTACTTTTATATATTATACAATTTAGTCTCTATATTTTTAATATTATATTTTTGTCATTGTTTCCTATATTTTTTATTTGATTATATAGTTCTTTTCAGGAATAAACAATATAATAATATTATAAAAATAAAGTATTAAATTATTGAATATTCTAATGTTGATAAAAAATTTTCAACTTCTTAGTTCTTCTGTTTTAAAATATTACATTATTAAATTCTTCACTTTTTGAAATATTCAATAAATTAGTCTCTGAAGAAACTAAATAAAAAAAAAGTCAACAAATATAATATTGAAAACATATAGATTAAATTGTTTAATATTCTGAAATTTAGGGGCTAAATTATAATTATCCTTAATTATGAAGCAAGAACACACGAATTTAAGTAATGTACATTAAAGGAGACAGGTTGTTGGTTTGTTATCTGATATAGAGCTAGGAGTTCATGCGGCAAAAAAAGAAGAGTGGCTTTGGAATATTGTGCAAAAAGAGGGCGTGTAGGCGGGTCTGTCTGATGCGGATGGCCACATGGCGTTTGGTTGAAGTGGTTAGAGTTGAGTTTTGGTCAGGGTTTATATTGGGTATACAACAAATTTACAATCTGGTTCCAGTAGTTCATGTTCTTCAAGTAAATTTATTTTTGAGGTTTTTAATCTTTCTTTCTTTAGTCCTTATATATATTTCATGATCCAATCATACTACGCATGTTAAATTGAGTTTACATTCTGTTTGATCGATTTATTTAAATATAATTTTAGATTATCTAGATATCTCTATTAAAAATTGGGTATTTAGTATTTATGTTGAATTCGGGAATTTTTAGTGTTTTTATGCACATTAGGGTTTTAATTAGGATTCTGAAATTTATGTTATTGATCAAGTTAGAGTTTAATTTATTTATATTGGGTTTAATTAAATTAATTAATTGAAATTTTTGAAAAATTGTCTGCTGACTTGAATAATATTACTGTTATGACTTTAGCGAATTTTAATGAAATATAGAAACTTGAAAAAAATTTCACAACTTTTTATTCTCCTGCAATTTTCATTCTCATTATTATTGAAGTAAAAACAATGCTAAATTGAAATTACAGCATCCAAAACCTCAAGAAACCCACAACCCGCCGCCGACCACCAATAGAGTCTGACCAAGTCCAGTTGTCTCCCGTCACCACCCCATCCACCCAAGCAATCATTATTAAATTTCTTATTAACTTAACTTTTCATGACATAATGATTTACATTCCTCCTCTTAAAAGATGCATATGATTGTCATATCAAATAAATTAAATTATTTAAATAATAATTTTAATCTTTAAAATTATCATTTAACTTATTTTATGTATAAAGTTTACGTAATTAAATCTTATAAATTTATTTGAAATGCATCTGTTATTCTCTATAGATTTTATAATTAACTAGTAGTTTAAAAATATAAATCGCATTTATGGAATTCACTAAGAATTATTGTACGAATAAATATAAATTAAAGCATAAAACAATGTATTTGCTCAAATTAACAGTATATATCCATCAGAATTTGTTACAACGTGACAAGTTGTAGGTGGAAATAAGTATGTAGGCTATTTAGAAAAGGAGTAAAGTTCACAAGATTTCTTTAGAAAAAGGTTAAACTTCATCCACAGATAATAGATATTCATAACCTATAAAGTCAAGCAATTGATCTCATAAAAACTACACAGGATATATAAATCTTCCATAGTTTTGAAAAAGTCTTGTTTGAAAATGAGTTTTGCTTAAATATTAATTAATACACATTAGATTAGATTAGATTACATGAATCCCATAGTCTACTGGCATTGACATTGACATTGACAACAACCCTAATTCAGCCGGCTTCCACAAATAAAAACAAATCAAACACCATTTCTGTTTCTCCCTCGTTGAAACCAAAGAAAAAAATAATACATACCTTATATTATACATATAAATGTAATAACAAACCCCAAAAAAACTTGCATTAATGATGAAGAAGAACGTTTCAAGAAACAAGTTGTTCCTATGTTTCCGACCTGTCGTCCCCATGGATGATGATCTTGTCGTAGATTCTACAGGAGCTGGCGTTGTTCGCATCAAGAACATGAAAACGAAGCATAAATCAAGAACTACTGCTTCACCTGAGAATTCTTCGGTTCCTACAAAAGAGGCATCTAATTTCTCCCGTGCAATCAAAGCTGTTCTCTTGGAAATTATGTTGGTGAAGAAAGTTCATGAACGAAGAAATCTAAAATTAACGCAAGAGTTATATGAATCAAAGCACAGTTCTTACTGCATGTGTACTACAGATGAAGAGATCAAATCGAATTCAGCTTCTCCTTCTTCTTCTTCTTCTTCTTTACTTTCTTCTGTACCAATATCTGAGCCAAATAACAACTCCTCAGGATCTTTATTAAGCTCAAAGAATAAGAATTCAATAAGCCAAAACGAAGAAAAGAAAAAGATTGGGATATTTTTAGTCATTTTTATTCTTACAGTGACAGTAGTTTGGGGTAAAATCTGCGCCATAATTTTCACATCAGTTTGGTTATATTTTTTGCCTCGTCCGATGGCTCTCAATAGCATTAACTTAGTAGGTAAAAGGATCTGCACGATGGAAAGATCTTAGCAGCCCCTTCCAAGGAAGTGGCAGACCAGAGTTGCAGAGAAGAGGAATTAAATTTCTCAAATTTTTTCACTCTTTTTTTTTTGGTCTTGGTTTGTTTTATCCTTATTGGTTCTTCTTTTTATCAGTTTAGTATTTTGGTTAATAGAAGTATGAACCAAATTAAATTTCTTGCTTCTATTAATCTAATCATTCCTTGGCAATTGTATCATATTATACGTTATCAATAAATTTTCCATGGCAAATTAATGGAATTACTATATAATATTTGCTAATGTCAATTGGTAATTTGGTATCAATTATTATTTTGTTAATTAATAAATACACTCAATGGCGAACAAATAGGAGTAGTCGTGGAGATGATACAACACACAGGTGGTCCTTTCCATAGACAGCACTGACAATAAACAAGCGGTGAAGAATGCAATATCTAAAGGTGGATAAAGTTTAAGGTCTATACATGTCTTATATTTATTTGAATTTAAGTACATGTCTGGAGCCCCTCTAAAACATATCGAGGTCGGTTCGATTCGGTTCTTTGAAACATAAACCAAATTGATTAACAAGTGTGTTTTGGAGAAATCCAACTCGGTATCCCTACTACTCGTATTTATGAAAAATCAACTTGATTACCCGAATTGGCAAATAAATATCAATGGTATTTATAGCGGATGGTATGGTCCCATATCATATGTAGCCTCTTGCCCTTTTTTTTTTCAAGGGGAAAGAAAAGTGAATTATAAATCACAAGCTCCGCAGATATAATGAGTCCCATATGCAGCTTTCACATGCACTACAGATATTAGAGGCAAAACCATGTCACAATGCACCTAAAATGGATGGAGTTTGACAATTTTTTTTTATTATTATAAACCATAGACATCCAGAGTCTTTACACCATAATCTTTAAAGAATTGGGAAGGTGGTCATCATTTTTATTTAGTCGTTAAATTTTAGATATAAATATCAATTCTTACAGTACAGTGGAATGATCATCAATTTAGCATCCATTAATAGCTCACACCTAAAAATTGGTAATTATTTTTTTATAAACTATTATATTAGCAATTTAAAAGCATGTTTTCGAATCACAAATAATAAATATAAAAATAAGTAATTTATAATTTTATTCATAAACACTTGAAATTTAATAAATTATTCTAAGAAATTAAATAAATAACTTTTCCATTCTCATTTAATTTTCATATAAATTTTTCTTACCTATAACCATAACAAAAGCTTTGTCTCTCTACAAATTAGTGACTTATGTTCTGTTTATGTAAAGGAAATTTCCCATTAGACTGTATTTTTATATAGAAAAGCTTAATTCAAACATGCTATTTTATGGTTTGGGGCAGTGTGTTTTGGAGTGTTTTCCTTGAGTCAATGAGAATTTTCTCTTAAAAAGAAATGCTATTTTACGATTTGATTTAAATGGTTATATTATTATTATTTTGCCACTTTATAATACAATACAAATTTTAGAGTTTCTTTTTTCTGGATGAAATATAGTATGGGGAGCTTTAACCGATTAATTCGGCTACAAATTTAGTCATATTTAAGACTTTTTGCTCTTACAGTTATATTTGATGCACATTAAACTTGGAGCTCTACCCTCAAATTCACCGTACGTTAACAAATGAACTAAATGTTGGGTTGGGTAGAGTTTCTCTAGTGCTTTATTATTTAAAATTGTTGTTAACACTCTCAAATTAAAAAAGTCAGTATTTCCTCGACATATTTTAAAAAAAAAAAATTCAAAATTTCTTTTATTTATAATTAATTTTTAATTAAATGGACCATAATACACTTATTTTAAAATAAAAATTACATCTTTCTGAACTATAATCTTAGAAAAATATTATTAGATACTACTTCAAATAGGTGAATTTTCTTATATTATGGAATACACCAAAATAAAACCTTCGACCGAGGAAGCAGATTATTGTTTTTCTGTTAAATAATTGAATGCTGAGATTATGTAAAAACGAGGAGAAAATAATTGAAAATCGGGTAGTTGCTGTTTGTTTTTTTTTTCAAAGTATTGGGTTTTAGGGGTCAAACTTGTGAGAAGCTCTGCCAATAAATATTGCAATGATGATTTCTATTATTTTTCACTGTTTGACTTAAAAGAAACTGTTGGAGAAAAACAGTTAAAAATTTTCTTAATAGAGAAACGCCCAAAAATCAACACAACTTTAAAATTAAAACTTTGATTTATCAAACTAATTGTTAAAAAAACTCAAAAACTATTAATCAATTGTTTTTTTTTTTTCAAAAAAAAAAAGCTCGAAAATCGAACCATAACTTTAAACACTAAAATATATCAACTTTGTAATTAAAATACACAAAATATTTAGTTCATTATTTGGTATTAAAAATATGAAAAATTCTCCCGTATAATTTTGACCACTGAATACTCAAGAAATTCCAGAGCGGTTGTTTGTTTGGTCAGCAGAATTTAACTTTTCCAATTAAACTATTTTCCCAAGAAAGTAATTTTTCCAAAAAATAAATATAATAGAGAAAAGTTAAATTGTTATTTGAATAATTGTCTTTGGCTGAATTACATGGATTCGCGATTTCTTAAATATTTAATTACTCACAAATTGTTTACTTATTAATTGTCTGTTTTAGAATAATTGTGTTTATGGAAGAACCATCTAGTTTAATGGAACAAAATAATATCGAAGAAATGAGAAATAAAGTTGATCTTTGGCAAATAAATAAAGTAAAAAACAAAGAACCGAACCTTCTCAAACAAATTCATGGATCAAAAGAAGCAATAAAACCAAAATAATTAAGCAAACGGCCAGATTTTTAGCCAGCAAATTTTATATAAAAATACAGAATTTAATTTGAGATAGAAGAGACGAAGAGTTTCTACTAGATTCTTCGATTGGCAGCAGAAAAAGGCCTCAGATAAACTAGAAGTGGATAAAATAATTGGAAAATGTCGGAAGTCTGGGAGGAGAGGACGGAGTCGATGTCTGTTTGCTAGGGGGTTGTTGCCATTGAAAAACGGCGTGTTTTTAATCCCTCCGAACTTTGTTTGCCAAACCATGAATTGTCTCAAAACTGAACCTATATATCGATCACTCATAACAATATTTGTTTATTTTCCTGCAGCAACGGCATTAGACTTCGGCCGCTTCTGTTTAGTTGGGTGGGTTAGGGTTCTTGAGAAATGTGAACACACTTTAATTTAGCCTCCAAACTTTATAAGCTTATTTGATAAGCTTATAAAGGTGAAATATGATCCAAAATCTTTTTAGGGCAAAAACTACAAAAAGCTAAGGTTCGGAGTGAAATTTATGGATGCAAATAATTTAAATTAAGCATATGAAATTTCACATGATACAATGAGTTTATACTAAGCTTACAAAGAAATTATAAAATTTATATCCATAACAATACAAATTTGGTTTATAACTAGTTTACAACTAGTTAGAGATAAATTTAAAACCATCATACAAAATTTTTACAGCAAGATCTGAATAAACTTTGTTAACCAACCTTTTTTGTTCCCTATCTTGTGCCAAAATTGAAGTTCCCAAACATCTTCAATAAATGAGTCTATTTACTAAGTTTGTAGTTCTTAAATAAGACCTAGTCTAGAGAAAAAAGATTGGAAAACAAACACTCAAAAATATGTACAGGTAGAATAATTAAGACTAATTAACAATAAATTTAAGGCAATTTTATAGATTGAACATTTCTTCAATGTTCAAAAACACGAATTATAGAAATGGCAATTTTTATACATATATATTCCTATTTTCTTTTGCCATTCCAATATGTTTGCGTATTTAAGGCATGTTTTCTTCATTTCGAAGAGGTCCTAAACCTCCTTTTGATTTTTTTTGAACTACTCCGTCACAAAATTTAAGAAATATTTACTTAATAATTAGAGCAAAATTCATGGATGTGTAAATGATATTCTCTTATTATAAACTAATTAAATTTTTGAAGTGTTTGAAAGAAAGAATTTTTTCTCATAGAATGATATCAGTTAATCAAAGTTTACTGTAATGGCCACTAGAATCAAAATCTTGTCTTTGGAGTGCTAGAAAGAATTACAACTTTTGGCTTATTAGATCCCAAAATGAATTGGAGTGCCCTTTTTGGTTCTCTATAGAATAAGAATAGAAGCAAAATTTTGACCATTCCGTTTATATACTAAGGCATTTGTTGCACATTTTTTAGAATTTACTATCAGAAAATGAAGGAATTTAGAAACAGAAATGTGTTTTCTTTTATTTCTGCTTGATTCGATTATGGTTTGCTTATACTTATTTATAGTGGTTATACAGTATTAATTACAATATACAATATCAATTACAATAAATGGCAGATCAATCACAATGAATGTGATGATTTGCTAACTAATTTGTTTCCTTTCCCTGCAGATTTTATCTTTGTTTCAGATTCTATTCACACTCCCCCTCAAGTTGGGTTGTGGGGTCACCGACACCCAACTTGCTCAAGATTTCTCTAAATGTCTTGACTGGCACCGCCTTAGTCAAAATGTCTGCCACCTGTTCTTAAGATCGTATATAAGGTAGACAAATAACTCCAGTTTCAAGCTTTTCTATCGACTTCAACATACTTTGTTCGGTCGTATTGTACCGAATTCTCAGATATGCTTATAGTAGCTTTATTGTCACACATTAGTTTGCAAATGGTTGAGTCAAAACCAATTTCTTCCAGGAGCTTCCTTAACCAAAGGACTTCAATGATTCCCCTAACTATTCCTCGAAACTCAGCTTCAGCACTTGAAAGTGCAATGACCTTTTGTTTCTTACTTTTCTAAATAACAAGGTTTCCACCAATAAAGGTAAAGTAACCTAAAGTTGATCGCCTATCGTGTGGGTTACTTGCCCAGTCTGCATCCATGAACGCTTGAATTTCCAAGTGGCCATTTTTTTAAATATCACTCCTCTGCCTGGCGATCCTTTCAAATATCGCACAATCTTAAGTACAACTTCCAAAGTGGTCCTTTTGTGGCTTATGCATGAACTAACTGACTATTCCCACTGCATAGGCTATATCAGGTCTAATGTGTGACAAATATATGAGCTTTCCTACAAATATTTGTTCACGATTTGTTGACTCATCTCCTTCCATGATTTGTAAACCATGGTTTATTGCTATTGGAGTGTCTGCTGGTTTGCAATCAAGTAGCCCTATTTCAGCTAGTAAATCCAGTACATATTTCTTCTGAGAGATGAAGATCCCTTGTTTAGATCTTGAGACCTCAATCCCCAGGAAATATTTTAGTTTTTCTAGATCTTTCATTTCGAATTCGCTGAACAATCTTTCTTTGAGAATTAAAATTTCTTCCTTGTCATCACATGTGATTATCACGTCGTCTACATATATGATGAGACACGTCACACGATCCCCTATTCTTTTAAGGAACAGAGTATGATCATAATTACTTTGGTAATACCCATATTTTTTCATTACCTTAGTAAATCTTCCAAACCATGCTCTTGGTGACTGTTGCAACCTGTACAATGCTTTCTTGAACTTGCATCCTTCTTTAGGATAAAATCCTTCTGCAAAACCCGGTGGAGCAAGCATTCTTCACATTGAATTGATACAAGGGCCAATCTTGGTTTACTGCTACTGAAGACAGAACACGAATCTTGTCTATTTTTGCTACCGGAGAGAATGTCTCAAAGTAGTCTATGTCGTAGGTCTGTGTATAACCTTTAGCCACCAGCTATGCCTTGTATCTCTCTATCATTCCATTTGCCTTTTACTTTATAGTGAACACCCATTTGCACCCAACAGGTTTTTTTCTAGGAGGTATTTTATTTTTTACCCAAGTATTATTCTTCTCTAGAGCTTCTATCTCACTTTGCATTGCCTATCTCCACTTCTCATTTTCTTATACTTCTTCCATTGTTCTAGGAATGCTAGTTGAATATAGAGCTGTATTGAATGCCTTCCTTTCGGTGGAAATGCTACCCCTTACTAGATTCGCCACCGGATATTTAGTTTTTCGGGGTTCATAATCTGGTTCGTATTGCTTTGGTGGTACTCCTCGATTGCTTCTTGGTGGAAAAGTGTACTTCTCTTGTATTTCAATTTGTTCTTCTGATCCTGCAAGGTTAGGTGCAGAAGAATCTAAACAAGTCCTAGAATGACTTACCTCAGAAATATTAGACATGGATGATTTGGATGATTCCGACACATTGAACTTAATTATATCTTGAGAAGGCTCATTGACACCGCCTACTTGCTCTGTTGGACCAATTTCCGACAAAGACTGAACTACGTAACCAACTCAGTGGGAACATGGTATGACTCTCCTCCTGACCACTAGGTTGGTTGTAATAAAATTCAGTTTCAAGAAAGTCACAGTCCATAGTAGTATACATTCAGTTTCTTACTCGGTCAAAACACCTATGTCCCTTTTGATTAATTCCATGCCCCATAAAGACACAATTGACTGCACAAAGGTCAACTTTGGATCTATTTTGTTTGTGAATATGAACATACACAGTACATCCAAAGACTCATGGTTGAAGATTTAGATTTGGTGAGGTATATAGGGCTAAGGTGGCTAAAGGTATTTTGAAATCGAGAACTTTGGTAGGGAGACAATTTAGAAGATAAACAGAGGTGGCAATTCCTTCAGGCCAGAAATACTGAGGAACCTTAGATTCTATCATAACTGCTAGAGTCATTTCAAGAAGAATCTGATTCCGCCTTTCGGCCACTCCATTCTGTTGAAGGGTATGGTGATAAGTGGTTTGATGTAAAAGTCCTTTTTCCCAAAAGAATTGCTGCATAGTACTATTAACATATTGTCCACTATTGTCAGACCTAAGGATTTTATCTGCTGTTAGTACTGGGTTTGAATAAGATTATAGAAGTTGATGAATTTTTGAGGTACTTTAGATTTATTTTTTAAGAAATATAACCAAGTTACCCTAGTACAGTCATCAATAAAAAGTAAAAAATAAGCATAACCATGTTTACTTATTGTTAGAGCGTGGACCCAAATGTCTGATTGGACTAATGAAAAAGGTCTATCAACCCGAATGTTTGTAGGTCGAAAAATTTGCCTACGACTTTTGGCAACAATACAGGTTTCACAATTAAAAGAATTATTACTACTAAAATACTGAGGAAACAGAATTTTAAGATACAAACCAATAAATCTCAATATATAAATCAATATATCACAATATAAGTTAATACAAATAATTGTACAAATCAATAAATCTCCATATAAATTAAGAAATCTTTGAATGGTGATTCATTAAACAACAACATTTGAGATTGTGATAGTTGATTACTCAATATTAATTTACAACAATAAATGTTTAGTCGTAATTTATGATTTCAATTGTGTTTTGGTATGCGTTAACTAAGGCATCTCCAATTTATTTTAAGGAAATCGAGCTAAATAGCTTATTAATGAAATATTTATGAGTTCAATAATTTAAGCTCTAAAACCAAAAATCTAAGAAATCTTGACATGATTACATCTGGTTTCCCTACCTTCCACTAGCAACCAAACAATAATTAAACAACAACAAAATCTAAGAAATTTTTACATCGTAGCTAAGGTTAATATTGGAATTATTTGAATTATAATGTGTGATTTCACAAAATCTGAGAATGGAATATATTATTAAAGGTGAAAAAGTATGGGAACAAAATCATGTAATTTATAAAGTAAAATACTAATTTTGCTCATCATATATTGTAGAGTTGAAAGCTTTTGCGCCAAATATATAGAATTGGAAAATTCCACGCAAGATCATGTAACACGTTTAACTATAGTATGTATATTGTCCTTTTCCACTTGCAATTATTTCTGAGGTCACCGCAATGACGCATGAAATCCAATCCTTAAATATCGTCACTTTCCCAATTTTTATTTGAGATAATTTTATTCTTACATTTGCTTCCAAGCTTTGATGCTATTATTGGGGTAATGGGTGGGTGGATGAATTGTACATATCCATTTATCACGTGATATATAAAATATTTAAATTAAAAGATACTTTATTCCTACGTTTATATAAAATTCAGAAAATATTCTAAAAATCTAACACGTCATAAATGTTGCCAAATGGTTGCACCTCAATGGAATCTACTAGTAGATAATTCTTAATTATGTTTGCTTTTTTCCCAATTTCGTTTCATACTTATCCTCTTTTTTTTGATATCCACATGCTTTTAACTTTCAAACGATAAGTCAGTTTTAAAAAGAAATTGTATAGAAGGATCAAGATTTTCCGAGTACGTACAGACAGAAGACGAATCACTTTTGATATTTTTAGCATGCTTGTCCAATTTTGTCTTTTATATTTTATTTCTATCTCAATGTTTAATATTATGATTTAGTTTCTCTATTTTCTGAATATAATTTAAGTCCCTCATTTTTATTGCCGTCATATTAACCGGTCCTTCTGCCTAATTGAACTTGTAAATCGTAAGAAAATGAATTATTTTACCTAACTAAACCCTTTAGTTTTGTAGAGTGAAATGTATTTTGAGATAAGACACTTCTCATCTTTGTTCTTCTCTTTTCCCTGTCCATCCATAGCGTTTCATATTCCCACATACCACCAAATTCATGCTTGAAATGATGTTGAAACTTGGAAGAAAATAAGTGATCACCATACTTAGGGTTTAGTTGCAGTTTATTTCACGGTAGCATTGTAGTTTAGGGTTTTCATTTCATTGCAAGAAGGTGTATTAGTTTAATGTTTCATTTTTTTTTTTTCAAATTTCCATGTTAATTTCATTAAAAATATTTTATTTTATTTTTTGTTGATTATGGTTGGATATGTTATTTTTGAGTTAATTGAAAGAAGTTTCGCTATGCCTTTCTGTAACTTCTCTCTAATAAGGTGGCAATCAATTTCAAGATGCTTGGTACACTAATAAAACCCAGAATTATGAGCAATGTGAAATGCTAATTGATTATCGCAATTGAAAAGAGCATGTTAAGGATATGGAATATTAAGATCATGCAACAAGTATAAAAACCATTGCAATTCACAAGTCAATGTAGACATTACCCTATATTCTGCCTCTGAACTTGATCTAGAAACAATTTGTTGTTTTCTTAGACTTTTAAAAAACTAAGGAATCCTTTAAAATAACACAGAAATCAGTGATGCTTCTCCTAATTTCATGACATGCATCCCAGTCAAAATCTGAGAAGGCTTTCAATTGTAGCTGGTTCTGAGTTGGAAAGAAAATGCCTTGACCAATGGTACCTTTAAGATATCCCAAAACTCTGTGAGTAGCTTGAACATGCAATGCAGTAGTATGTCTATCTAAATGTTATAATAATTGTTGACACTAGTACAAAAATGTCTATTTGCGTCGCACTTTAAAGCATCATTTGTGTTTATTTTTGTGTGACGCATCTATTAGGAACGTAAATGAAATTAGAATCATTTGTATCAACTGCAGAAACAATGCAAAATGAAGAACATTTGCGTCGGTTTAGGGTACAGTGAGACGCAAATATAAACTCATTTACGTTAGTTTTAAGTTAAAAAACAACGCAAATATAAACTCATTTGCGTTGGCTGTAAGTTCATGCTCGATGCAAATTATTTGCGTTGGTCTTTAACCTACAGCTGACACAAATAGGTTAAAATAGAAAAAAAAAATGCAGATATAGAAACACAACACATTATAGATTTACAGTAACCTGCAACAAAAGAGAAACTCAACAATTTACAACAAACACAGCAAAATAGAAACACAATAATTGCAGTAGATACAGCACACTGTTAGCAAAATAGAAACGCAGCAAATTGCCACAAAACAGAAACACAGCAAATTGTAGCAACTACAACAAATTACTAAAAAAAAAAACTACATTGTGCTATATTTTCAATTGAATCTATAAAACTATGCTACATTGTACAAATGATCTTGAATTCGTCCATTACATATAAGCTTCTCTAATCCTTACATTGAGTTCTATCTAAGTTCAATTTACATCTATATTTCATTATCGCTTACAAAATATTCCGTCCACATATTTCGAACCTCATTTATCTCTTTGTCGAAATATGGACTTGTTCTTGAGAAATCCTATAGCATATAAAACAAGAAAAGTGTAAATGTAAATTAAACAAGAAAAATTCATCTAAAGCTGAAAATTTCAAATACGTATTATGAGTAGATCTTAACTACTTTGGTGGTTTTTAATTATTTCTAGCATATATCACATCACATAATAACCGCATTCAGTTGACTCCAGTTGGTGAGCACACTACATAATTATTTTAAGTAGGAGAAAATCACTTCATTTACTATTAAAAAGTCATATGAAACATTAACCTTGCATAAAAAGATGAATTATACATTTCATTGTTTCCATGTTAACTTATATCCAATAGAACGTCTACTCAACATCTTATAATTACGGAAAACACTACATATTATTGGAAACAGCAAAAAAAAAATATTCAGATTATATTGTTAACAAGTAAATGCTCTAGTAAGAGTCATAACAAGATTATTGACTTACTTTTCCATAAATAGTTTGATTGTCAAAGTTTGTTTTTTTGCCAAGGGGTCAAACATGTAAACCTCTCGCTTAGCCTAACAGAACACTAAAAGAATCCAATAACCATTACAATAAACATATGATTACATTAGGTCACACTTGTCATGATATATATATATGCACAAATCATATATACACAAAGAATTAAACATACCATTGGTTTTAAGGACATAAGATGAATCGCTTCGAACTTCTTTTCTTGATTGCATCTATCATATATGAAATACATTGTATCCATATAGAACACGGTTGAAGATATCCATTGTAGACAAATAAATGTCATTGAGTGTTCAGTAGTCTCTGCATCATATATATTTTGCAAAGATCTACATATTGTATCATACTGATATAAGATGGTGAAAATTTAAACGAAAAAGAACTAACAAAAGAGTTAAAATATCTCACAGTATAAAAACTTAAGGATAGAAATATTCAGACATGCTCCTATGAGAATTTCATTGACATCCTCGTGGAGAACTTTAATTTCACCATCATCAGCAAAATTGAAAGTTCTCTTATCAGCTATCATTCTGAAGCTATCATCCTTGGGTGGTTTAGACAGTTGAACTTGCATATATTTACACGTTGCACTTAAGTTGGACAATGCATAGTCACTAAGAACGAAGTTTTTCGGACTTAGAAAAAACTCCTTTGATGCATGGCCACTTCCCACATCTTTTTTTGTGGTAAAATTTCCTAATAACCAAGCACATGTTAGTGAATATAAGTTTTGCACATACAAAGGATAAAGACAATTTATTGCGATAACATACTTCATCATTTCCAACCAGAACCAAATGTTTTTAGATGAAAGTTTCATGTGCTTGAAAAAGTTTCTTGATGAATGATGAAGGCATAAGAATAAAAGCATCCTTATACTCTGCAAAAAAATTATCCACACTCACTCTCACATGATCGGGATGCATTTCCTTATGATAATCGAGGAGCAACTGAGGGTGTATGGTACCTTCTGTCACAATGATTTTTTCATTATGATTCATCACTAATGCTAGATGGCATGCAGGAGGTTTCTACATTTATATTGCATCTGACAGGATCTCCGTGGTAGACCTATATTGTCACAGAGAAAAAATTCAAGTACAAATAAAAATTTGCTCCATATAAAAAGCATAAATCGAAAAATGAACTAAAAAACGTAAATGAAAACTCACCAATGTCGTGTGGGTCTTGACAGAGCCAATGTATCATTGAGGCACAGGGACGCTCCTCCTGTCCTCTAGATTATTAATAAACCGCACTGTCCGCTGCTGGTACCACGATAAGTACTCATTAGATGCCTCTGCGTGTCTAATATAATCCCCGAAAAACAGTATGTTCAATCGATCCTCTCACTGCGTGATGTATGATTGGTGGAATATGCTCTAATCCTCAATATTTTTACTGACCCTCGTCAGCTTATGGAGGCATTGATGTTTATCCCTACCTAATAACAGAATCTGATCAGGTATCTCCTACTGATACCCGAATTGTCAAACCGTCCTGTTAAAGACGTGAAACTCGACAACCTCAATGAATATGAGCTGCATCACGGTGGTCTATTTGTGCTGCCCTGCTCTGCACTGTGGTTGTAGGGCATGCATTAGCTGGTCCGAGTATAGCATCCACAAGAACTATCAAAGAAATATATAATATATATTAGTGTGTATTTCTACCAAAAAAAAAAGTAAACATGAAGCAACAAAACATGATTTGAAAAATATATCACCATCCATCAAAACCTACAACTGGTCTCGGTAACCCAGCAGATTATAGTTGGTAATGTCTTGCTCATTTTTCCCCGTCCACCACCTCTAAAAATAAGAAAATATAAGTATACTAGCAAACAAAACCAATAAATACAACGGAGAGAGCTACATACCTCTACGCGTAAGGACAACCATGAAACACTACAGGATGCTGGTCAGGGAGTGTTGGTCGAAGAGTGGCAATTCTCTCCCAAGTCCACACTTGTGTACAGTACAATCGAATCGTGATTTAGTAATATACGTAGTGTTTTTTATAAAAAAAGTACTTAAATAAAAAAATTACTTGTAACAAGAGCAGACACCCTCCGATATAATCTCACCCCTTGGCTATGAGGTACAAATTCCGGTACAAATATGCCAGAACAACACTCCCCAGCTGTATTGCCAACATTTGGTGAAGTCAGCTAACTTCGACACCAGAATCAAGCTTGTGTTGTTTTTCAAAAAATTGCAAAACAAGAATCCTCTCATCAACCATAGCACGAAGCATCGAGCTCGCTATTAGTAAACATGCTCTGGCAAGCTGTCTTCTACATATGTTATTACACATCCACTAACACAATGGAGCATGATCCTACTACCCCTGATATCAGTGTCCTCAGGTGTGAAGCCTAAAAAATCTAGGCAGTACTGACACCATCCAACTAGGGACCTTTGAAATCGGCCCGTCATAGCACGGCCGTCAACAGGAAGCCCAAACATCATCTCCACGTCTTTTAGCGTGATGGTCTTCTCTCCGAAGGACAAGTGAAAGTTGTGCATTTTCGGATGCCAACACTCCACCAAAGCAAAAAAAAAGGGCCTAATCGTAATATATGAACTCAATCCTTTGCATTGCACCAAAACCTAGCTCGTTAATATAGAATAGCATCCAAGATGCTTGACGTTAAACTGTCGCCATATTTACGTGTCGACTCGCCTGGCAACAGGCTATTTTATCTCACCTTGCCTGCAAACATGTGAATCAAATTGTGTTCCCGCAGAAGGAATAATAGATCAATGCTAGTAGGCCCCTGATTTAACACGCGCTGCTGCTGCGAACTAGAAGATTTTCCTTGCTTCATTACTGCACGTTGTATTTGCAAATAATTTCTTAATTATTTCCTAATTCATATTCTTTTTATGTTATTATTGGCCAGTTTATTTTTTAAAAACATTCTTTAAAATAATAATTTTTTTATTAATATTCTTAACTAATATACCTAAAAAATAACGTACAAATTCTATCTGGCATATACATATTGTTATTTTCGCATATAAATTTTTTTCTCGCATACAAAACTACTTAAACATTATTATCGCATATAATTTTTTTTTTTGCATACAAATTTTTTTCCGCATATTAATATTGTTAACTAACTACTCAGTCAAAATATTATTGCAAATAAAATTTTTATTTTGTATATAAATGTTATTAACTACAAACTACATAAAATATTATTTTACTTAAACATATTACCATAAATGGGTATTATTTAAATTAAAAGTTAAATTAAAAATTGACACAAATAATAAAAAATATACTAACATGAAAATAGAATTCAAATTCAAAAACACACATTTTTTGTCGCAAAATGAGTAATTGAATTAGTGAATTGCCATTGAAAAAATTCGAAGATTGTTGAATGACCGGTGGAAAGGTCCGAAATTCAACGGTAAATGTTTGGTGGTAATCGGAATAGAAAACTGTGAAAGAAAATGTCAGCTGTTGTTATTCAAATGAATTCGCATACCACTTATGTGAACTCAAGCTGATTATTCAGGGGCTCGCATAACGCTTATGCAAACTTCTTTTGAACACGCCACGTGTTCGCCATCGATTAGACTTCATTTAAACACGTGTCCTAATTCGTTATTAACAATAAATTAATGACTCTCAATTCGCATAACTGATATGTAAATTTATATTTTCAAATTAAAAAATTGTATGAGTTTGTATATCTGATTTTCCAACTTATTTAATTAAAAAATTGATATGGGAATTTCTTCAATGATGTATTTTCGGTAAATAATTCTAGGTTGGACAGATAGTTTAGTTAAATAAGTCAAAGAGACTTATATATTCAATTAAAATTTTTTATTTGAAAAAAATACATGTGAGTGATGGGAGCCTACCATCATTATGTATTAGAGAAGAAGGAATCAAATTCTAATCTTTTTGGCACATTGCATGAGCACATGAGCACTTATTATATGATGGGAGCCATTACCAGACTATATTTTAGTGTGTGCAAATTATAAATTTTTACTTATTTACTGGAGCCGGTAACTTGGTGTGCATGATATCGTATTAATAGGGTTGAAAATTTTGATAGGCGTTAAAAGTGGAATATATAAAAATAGAATTTTTTATTTTAATTAGAAATACAGATTTAAATTAAAAAAATAGAAAAAATGTATTTACGAAATTTTAATAGTATTTTTGGGTATTTTGTTAAAAAAAAAAAAAACTCAGTACAAATTTGGTACAAAATTTATATAATAGTTGTAAAACAATTGTAGTTAAATAATAGTACAGATGCAATAATAGTAAAAAACAGTAAAAAATAATTTAATTTTTTTAATGCTTAAACAAGTCTAACATTAACTAAATATTTTTAATATATTATTTTTATGATAGTTTATTTTCAAATTAAAATTAAAAATAAGTACTTACATCAAAGTCCCTCTCCAAATTTTATAAAGTATTAATTTTTTTTAGAAGAGGTGGATGAGTTTTTTTTTTTTTATAAAGTAGAATCAAGACTTACAAAGCATCAAAATCTCTTCCAAAATCAAATCCCAAAAATTTGATTAGAAAGTAGAATATATTTAATGCATTTAATCTCATCTCTCAAATTATTAACCATTCAAAAGCTATAATTAAACATTTAAAAACACGCTAATAATTTTTTTGGACACACTCGGTTGGACACCTTCTATCATTACAAGTACATGATACAATGATGACCTACAACAACATTTATATATATATCTCAACATTTACTTCTTTTTTTTTCAATGTATTTCATTTAAATTATGTGATAAAATTAGGATTTAAACAATTCACCATGTTGATATGCAATATATAGTTTAAAATCCCAATAAGCCATTTTCATTGTAGCTTCTTATGGGGGGCCCTCTGGTTTGATTAAGAGCAAACTAATGAGGGATCCTTGAAGGTCAACAGCAGCTGCTACTAATAACAGTTTGAACACGTTTTATTTTCATACTTGGTGTTGTTATATAAGACACATAATTATAATGTTTTCATTTCAGACTTTGTAATTCTTCATCACTCACAAAATGGTAAGAGCTCCTTACTTTGACAAGACTGGACTCAAGAAAGGAGCTTGGAGTCAAGAAGAAGATGATAAATTAAGAGCTTATATTCTCAAATATGGCCACTGGAATTGGCGTGAGCTTCCCAAATTTGCAGGTATTATAAATTTATTATCAACACAACTTATAAGCTCTCTCTTTTTTTTTTTTTAATTACAAGTTTTTTTTTATTATTAATTAATAGGATTATCGAGATGTGGAAAGAGTTGCAGACTCCGATGGATTAATTACCTTCGGCCGGGACTTAAGCATGGAAACTACTCTAAAGAAGAAGAAGAAATGATCATCAAATTACATATAAAATTTGGAAATAAGTATGACACTCATTCTTAATTATTACAACTTAATCTTACTTTCTTTAGCTTTGTGTTAGTAATTAATCTCATTATTTTAATTTTCTTTCACTTGCAGATGGTCAAAGATTGCAGAAAATTTACCAGGAAGAACAGATAATGAAATTAAAAACTACTGGCACACAAATCTAAAGAGACAACAACCCAAAAAAACCCACAATTCATTTGAATCAAAGGACCAGTTTACGGCTAAAAATTCTCAGTTTGAAATTCAAAAAATTGGAAATCCAAAAACTCCAGATTCAAGTGAAATTAATATTCACCCGATATTAGAAAGCTACCCTTTATCTCCAGAGCCGTCATCTTCAAGCGAAATGTCCATTTTCAATTCTGTTGATTACTCTTTGGTTACTCAATCTTCGACGACGAGTTCGAATGTAGAAGATAGAGCTTCTTCTTCATTTGAGATTACAAGTGGAGATTTCTGGACTGAACCCTTTGTGGCAGATCAAGATATTAATTATTATAAATTTTCTATGTTAGAAGGAGATGATTTTATATCTCCTTTTTTTACATGTTATGATGATAGTATAGATATGTTCCAGCAGGTTATGCAAGAGATTTCTACGAGCTATTAAGGGCTTTTTTTTTTTAAAACTTAAAAGTTACTGTTAATTACTACCTTCTTGCACTGTAATTAGACGGCCACAAAATTTGATTCATACATGAAAAATAATATGTTTATTTGTGCATTTCGTAGAGAAATTGTAAAACTCATTTTTACCACGGAATTGATCGGAACTGAAGATTCGATTCACAATTTATAAATGATTGAAACTATATTTTTTAGTTTAATTTTTTGAACTGGATCCAACCATAAATCTATAAAAAATATAAAATTACAATTAATAATCAAAATAAAAAATTTAACATAAATTTTGATTTAAAACAATTATGATTGTTAAAACATGTAATTAATAATTTTAGATTTTTATTTTATTATTGCTTTAATAATTTTTTTTACATTATAAAAAAATGTAATATTTTAGAAACAAACTTACTTATAAGGCATATAAAAAACTCAATGCAACTTAGGGGTTTTTTCCAGATCAAAATGAACTAAATTGATGAGTCCGGTTCCAATCGATTCGCTCTTCTTTCGGATCAGTTCATATCTCTATCTAAATATATTCAGTTTGATATCGGTTCAGTTCAACCAAATCAAATTTACACATCTTTAGATTTAACTCATGAGTTGCATAATAGAGGAGACCATCTCCCAAACTCGTAATTAATAGATCAAAATACAACGCACTGACCACTAAGTTAGACATAAAAAATTTGTAAAAATTATTTTTTTTTTTTTTACTTTTTTAAATGCATAAATTGCAATGATTAGGTCTAGATAGCACTGATATTAGAAAAAGAACAAACATCAAGCCCCACCAGTATAAATGAGGTATTTGGGGGAGTGGGGGCTTAGTGGAAAAACACTTTTCCTATGACCTAGGATGCCCGAGTTCCTGATTGATGAGATGTGTGTGAGCGTCTGTATTCCTCTGTAAACGAAAATATTTACTCTACATGTTGTGTCCAAATCAAGTGTAAATTTAAGTGTACTTACTTTTGAAACAATGTGGAGGTGAGATCAAATTTCGATTATTACCGAATATTTTGATCGGTAATTATCGAATCGAATCGATTCGGTAACCGAAAATCGGTAATCGGTAATAACCGTTGATATTCAGTAACTGTTTTGGTAGGCGACTCTGAAATTTTCGGTAAAAAATTTACCGAATTACCGAAAATATAATTGAATTTTGACTTCTCAAAAAAATAATTGAATTTTGACTTTTTAAAATTACGTCGTTTTAAAGTTGAATGTGAAATGAATATATATATTTTCACAGGTTCGATGATCGGTAATCAGTATCGGTAATCGATAATGAGACTAAAAAATTTCAATTACTGATACCATTCAGTATCGGTAATAGTGATAGTAAAATACTGATCGATTAATCGATTACCGACTGTTCGATAACAGTAATTGAGAACGGATTGTTTGAGACTAAAAAGGAGAACAAAATTATAAGTCTCAATGAATTAGTTATTCTTACTGTTTAAAATGAAAAATTGAAGTATAAAGTACACAAATATAAAAGCAGAACAAAAACCAATCAAATGATTACACGTACAACCACACCGGCAAAGAGAAGACGTATGATTTTGATATGGACGATATAAAATATAATATTATTTTATATCTTTCACAATATTGTATGCTTTGCTATATAAATGAGACTTATATAAATTCAATACAAATTCAATACAAGTATAATGCAAAAATCATATGTTCAAACAGTTTAACGGTATCCGAATATAATTTTTTTTTTTTTTTTACAAAATCATATATAGCTAGAGGTGGCAATGGGCTGGTTCGGCCCGGCCGAACCGGTCCGTCTTCGAACCGGCCCGTAACCGTGAAAAACCGGTCTGCCTTGAACCGTAACCTGAACCGGTCGATGGTCGGGCCGGTTCAGGTTCGAGAATTTTTTGAACCGTAACCGTGGAGGCCCGTGAACCGTGAGCGAACCGGCGGGCTTTTTGAATCGAACCGCCGGTTAACCGTCATGAACCGCCGGTTTAACCGCCATGAACCGCCGGTTAACCTGAACCGCCGGTTACGGTTCATTGAACCTTGAACCGCGGCCCGGAACCGGCCCGGCCCGGCCCGTGGCCACCACTATATATAGCACAGCACTATCTCAAAGTGTAATAAAAGAGAATAAAGGAGACATTTTGTTCTGAAAATAACCCTATCCCTTTTGCATATTTACTAAATTAGGGAAGAACATTATTTTTTAAAAATAACCCTATCATTTTGAATATCTACTAAATTAGGATTTAAAAATAACATGATCCCTTTTGAATATTTCATTAAATTATTATTACTTTCTATTCTTTTTAAATATTTACTATTTTCTTTTTTTATGAAAGAATCAAATTTAAATAATTTTAAGAGTCAGACTCAACAGTAATCAATTAGAACTAAGCGTAGAACTAAGCGTCTGATGTCATAACTAATCGAATTATCGAACCTGAAAATATTATTAAGAATAATTAGAAGGTATTTCATATGACTTATTGTTATGAGACTATCTTAAGACCAAAACATTAGATGATTTTTAAAAAATAATAATTAACTTTCATCAAATAAATCAATAAATGTATATTGAAAGAAAATTTAAACATAAATATATATTTCTTAAATTTTTTATATGACTTATTGTTAAGAGACTATTTCAAGAGTAAAATTTAGTTTCTATGAAAATAATAATAAACTTTTGTAAAAATAAATCAATAAATATATATTGAATTATACAAGAGTTAGAGACTAAATATTAATTTTTGGTTACAAAATGGACTTCCTCCACACAAGTTAGAACTCAAAATCAAATGTCTAATCTATTAATCTTAAATAATTATAAATGTTTAGTAGTTTAATTTTTAAATTTTTAGAATTTATTACAACATTTCATACTACTTAATATCTTTTATGAATTTAATACTTCTTACAAATATCATATACATATACATACTAGTGTTATATATAATTTATTAAAAATACAATTAAAATAAATTTCATGTACATTAACAGAAATATAATATTAATAATTAAATTTTATGAAATTGAATAAAAATAAAATTACAAATATTGAGTACTAAAAATGAGTATCCATAAAATTCAATTAAATATAAATGAATCTACAAATGTAATAAAAATTCCAATTTACATGTCATAAAAAATTACAAATTCATGATTATTTTTAAAATTAAAAAAGCGTAAAATTTATTAATTACACCACTCTTAAAAGCTTGACTAATTCTTTAAACCACTCTAAAAGTTGACTATAAAACGTGTTGAAATAATAAATAAGAAACAGAAAAGAAGGAGCAGAACAGTGCATATATTCAAAGTTGAGAGTTTACACAGAACAATTGACCACACAACACTTACTTCATATAACTACATTATTTGTCACTCTCATTATCTTTACGTGTGGAATATATAAAATTACTGGTAATACATATGAACTTACATTAATCTAGGAAAAAACAAAATTAATTAAAAGCCAGGTATCCTGATGGCATATATATATATTGGTTCCTGGCATCTAGAACATCTCAAGTTGAATTAAAAACACATACTATTTTATTATGAAAACTTACGTACTAGATATGATGTCATGTTGCTCAAACATTCAGAATTATTGTGGATGTTTAATCATTAATAATAAAAGGTTATCTCCCCGTTAATCTTTTTTTAATTTGATATGTTTATACAGTTGACATAATTATAATATAATATTTATGGATGAAAATTAAATAATTATACAAACGAACTTCTTTGATTTTTTCTTGGATTTAAATAAAAAAATCTTACAAACCTTGACGTAATCATAAAATTAAAATTAATATTATTATTATTATTGATATCATTATTATTTAGCCGCGGGAAAACTGACATTATTGTTCATAGGTAGCACCGTGTTTACAAACCGCGTAACTGATGCAGTTGACATAATTATAAATTATTCATAATGCATGTGCTTCACATTTTCTTTTTCTTTTTTGAAAGTACATTTTCTTATTTGTTTGTTTCTTCCCCTTTTACAAATCATAATTATTATAAAGATAATTCATTTTGATTTTTATTAAAAGATTGTGTTGCAACGAGATGTCTTAAATAGATCTTAACTATGGGCGTTAGTTGGTTAGTCATTTTTAAGAGATAGAACTATGTTTTCAAATTTTAAATGGCTGCATACATAAAAAAAGTTTTGAATTTACTATTTCACTTAAACTAATAAATTCTTTTACCAACTCACTTTGGAGTTTAAAAAAAGGAAATCATAGATAATATCATTTTTTTCATATTTTGATTTAATAAATATCACTTTTATACCACATTTAGTACTATTTTACAAATATGTTCTTATTTATATTATTATTATTATTATTGTTATTATTTTTTTTAATCATCTACTTGAAAATAAATTTTTTTTTTTTATTTTGTCAAGTGTTTGATGGCTAATTACAGACACCAACTTAGACTTGGGTTAAAAAGAAGAAAAATTGTAGCTAATAACACTTTTTCCATGTTTTGATTTAGTAAATACCACTTTTAAATTTCAGCCACTTTTATACTACATTTTTGGGATATTTTACAAAGATGCTCTTATTTATATTATTGACAAAGCTCTTTCAATTCAGAAATGAATATAGTGTTAGATGCAGAATTATTAAAAAAATAGTCAATATATTTTTTTTATTAATTTATATTTATTTAGCATATTATGGATTATTTTATAAATATTTCCAGCAGTGTATCTTTCTTCAAAAGCATGAAACAATTTTTTTTTTTTTTTTGCAGTTGTCAATCTTTATCAATATAATGCAAAGTTAGACCCATGTATGAATAATTATGTCAATTATCAGTCCAAATATCAAAGCAAATTAAAACACGACTATTCATAGCGATAAATTGAGAAATTAAGATTTTTTTCCTTTATTTGTACAAAGTCAAAAATTATTTTTTTTTTATTTCTACCAACAGTTTTAGTTAGTAAATTAATACATGATTTTAAAAATTTAATAAGTCCACATTTTTCACTAAAAGAAAAATTTAATTTTTCAACACAAATAAATTCAACTAAACCTCTTTCATAATCTTTTCATCAAAATTAAAAATTTAATTTTTAGAATTTGCGTGCCCAAAAATTTGTGTTTGCACTCTTTTTTTTCCAAAAATTTCGTGGGATGCTTCCCTTCCAAATGCATTTTCATTATTTCATATCCTCTGTCACTCTCCATTTGTAGCAGGTGTTATAATATTTGCTAATTTAGAAATATTCGTTATTTCTGACCGATTACTTTCTAAAATGTAATGGCATGTTGCTTTTGTGTTTTTGAGAAATATATTGTTGTTGTTGTATTCTGACTTTCTCCTCCAATTGTATTTCAGGACTATAAAAAAATTTCAAAAAGATAAATTAATTCAAAAATAATGTAAGTTAAAAAAAATTATTTTTATAACAAATTAAGTGAAAAAAATAACTTAAGTATAAAATAACTGAAAAAAATTAATTTAAACAATAAAATAAAACATACCATGTTTGTCCTTGCTACGGTGGTAATGGTGGTAGCATCTCAATATTTAAATTTTGACAAAACGTTTCAGTTGTGAAGTCATCAACCGATGTCGGCGAATTTATCGGAATCCTGTCAATATACATTTGGGCTCTAGTCAGATCAGTAGGATAATCAAAGAACTCATGAATTATTAAGTTCCAATTTCTTGGATTTCCGGTTCCTTACCTTTTTCTCCGGCGTTGCTTGATTTGGGTTTGAGACATTTTTTTAATTGAAATGAAGAAAATTAATATAGTTTGGAGAAAAAAATTATGAAGAGTAAGAGAAAAAAAAAATTTAAGTATAGTAATGGAATAAGTATAATAGTAATTACGAAGAGAAAAAAAAATAGCACTAAAAGATTTAATAAAATGTATTATAAAAGTATTAGTGTAGAGAATTGGTAGAGAATTTTTGTGACAAAAATGAGAATCCAACTCCAATTTATAAACAATCTATATAATTCTGTCAGACGTAAAATACCCTTGAAAAATGACTGATAATTGTTGTTAGGAGGGGCATAAATGTCCAAAATTTGAAAAAAAATATCTGCCAATGTTCAAAAGCCGTTGGGCCTGGCAGGCCGAACAGTTCCAGTCCAACAGCCACAGACCCAACAAGCCCGACGGGCCTAACAATTTCCCTAATGGTCATGGATCCGCCGTTTTTTCAATCTAAACCAGCGGTTAACCAAAAAAAAAATTTGTCGGTCAACCAGCGGGCCTAGGGTGCAGTTCGAATGGTTCCAGTTCAATACAGGTCACGATCTAAAAAAAGATTGAATCTGAAGTAGGCTGTCACCCTTACAGTTTTGGTCGCAGTTCAAGTGGTTACAGTTCGACCACGGACTGAGCTGGTTAGCCGCGGGTCAGCTCGGCCCATGACCGTGTCTATAAAACCCCTAAAATCCATGCGTTTGCATTGTCCACCTCATGAGCTTACGAGGAAAAGACGATGGGCCAGCTTTGACACATTTGGCCTTGGTAACCTTCCTTTGAAATCAAATAACACATTTTTTAAAATTAATAGGCAGGTATTGGAAACGGAAGAGGGTATTTTCATCAAAGCTTTTTCTGGACATTACGTTGGTGGTAATAATGCTCTAGTGGCGGAAGCTTTGGCACTTAGAAACCTGTTTGTTTGTCTTCAACAACATTCGCATGGTGGTGGAACTATTTTTATGGATTCTCAAATTCTTTTTTATACTTTAAGTTCATCTATTGTTGATTGTTCAGAGTTTGGCGCTATCGTGAATGATTGTTTAAATTTGTTAGACTCATTTATATCTGTTTCTGTTAGATGCATTCATAAGCAGGTCAATAGTAAGGCTCACATATTAGCTGAAGCTTCTATTTATTTTGTGCATCTACATTTTTGGGATTCAATTCCTAATGTTTTGTTTGAGCTTTATCAAAATTAACCGAGTATTGAGATGTTTTTCCCTTAAAAAAAAACTAATAGGCAGTAAATAGTACCAAATTTTTAAAATGTAGTAAATAACACATTTTTTTAAAAAATTAAATTTCATAAATACTTCATTTGAAATAAAAATTCAAAAATATTAATTTTTTTTTCTACTATTTAACTACTAGTAGACCACCATGGTCTTCCGGACTAGGTATATTAAAAATAAGATTTTGCCAAGCTTGCGAGTTGAACTTCTGACTTTTGAAAGTGATAAAACACACTTTTCTACAGTACCACAATATAAATTATGTGTTACTATTACATGAAATTATATATATGTCATATTCTACTAGACGTTCACTCAACTGACTCATGTCGGACTGCTGCCAGACTATCACTAGCAAATCAGCAGTTGCCTATATTTGATTGGAATTTTCGCCAAACCACGGTCCACCGATTGCTAGAAATAAGTAATATTTTTATTTTATTTAACAGAAATAAAATAAAAAATAACAAGAGGAGTAAAAAAGTAAAAAAAAAAAAATACTATTTACTATATTTTTTAAATTATGTTATTAATAAAATAAATTTAAAAACGTATGCTATTTATTTACATTTTCCTCTGGGTTGCATGCATAACATAAGTAGGAATAAATGTTAAAATAATTTTTAAAAAATAAATATTCGTTTTGTGACAGGAATGGAAGAACTAACAAAAAAAATCTCATGAATGAAATAATTTAAAAATTGATTCATTAGGTTGGAAATTCTTTAACCTAAAAATACCAAAAACCGGTATGTTTATAAAAGTAGACGCATTCTGCTTTCAAAATTAAAGGATGAAAATATAATTATTTTTGTTTTAAAACTTAAGAGAGAATTTTGAGACTGATAATTGTAGCTTGAATGATCAGTAGTTCATATTATAGCACTTAACGGTACACACACAATCACTAATTACCTATTTACAATCATGACATATAACTAACAACTTATAACCCTAGCTATTATGAATAACTACATATTATCTGGCAATTCATACATTACTTGGTTTATAAAATCATCCATGTTATCATCACATAATAAAGAATATGATGAACCATAGAAATCTTGTTTGTAGATGCTGTCTTCTAGAAATGGTTGAGTCCAGAAATCTTCACCAATAGTTTCTTCAAATATTGTATCCACTGAAACATGACTATGTGTATCTTGTGCAACTGGAAATTGACAACTTTCCTTGTCAAATGAAGAGCTTTCCAAGATTGATGGAGGCAATGGATTAATGGAAGTATCAGAACTCTCATTTTTGACAGGTTCCTCCTTTACCTGTTCAGTTGGCATCTGGGATTGGTTCAGCAATTGCTTCTTTAATCGAGTGTGCCAGTGGTTTTTAATTTCATTATCTGTTCGTCCTGGTAATTTCATGGCAATTCTTGACCATCTGCATGCATACACATAGGAAAATTTATGTTATGTTATTTGTTTTTGAAGAAAAGCTATAATTAGGATTATTGTCTTTTAGAATAATAATCAAACAAAATAACAGGTATGGTGAAACCGACCATGGCGAATAGAAAATAAAGCTTTAGTTTATTTAGAAAATTTTTATTGAAATTTCAAAAAAGTTTCTTTCATACTTATTTCCGAGTTCTTGATGAAGTTGAATGATCAAATCCTCCTCTTCTCTTGAGAAGTTGCCATGTTTTACGCCAGGCCGCAAATAATTTATCCATCGTAATCTGCAACTCTTGCCACATCTAGATAGACCTACAACAAAAGATAACCAAACTTTTTTACCGATTCATTGAACAGTAAGAAAAAAAAATACCACTTTCTCTAGCTAGGGTTCGATAATAAATACCAGCAAACTTGGGAAGTTGACGCCAATTCATATAGCCATACTTAACAATAAAAGCTCTCAATTTATCATCTTCTTCTTGAGTCCAAGCTCCTTTCCTCAATCCATTTTCATCAACTGAGACAGTCCTCACCATTTCTAAACAGCAAGTTAGATTTCCTTTCTTTTCTTTCTAGTTGTAATACAATTCCTTGGTCAGCTAAAGTTGTATCTTATAGTTCATATTACAATCAATTTTCATGCACGCTTGTTATTTTTCTACAACTATAATTATATATAATTGGCAATAGCTCTTCCCAACCATCAAATATTGATCGGATTCAAAGAATGAGGGCCCAAAAGAAGATAACAATGAGAATGGAAGAAAGGGTCAATTCATTTGATAATAATAAAAGTAATGGGAAATTATATATGAACAAGGAGGCCTCCTTTTAAAGTAGTGTTGTCGTCAAAGTCTAATGACAATATCTTTTAAAGAAGTCTAATGACTATATTACAACCACTGTATGTGGTTTGACTTCCAGTCAATTCGTAAAAGAAACTTGACTAACTACAGTAAACATTTTATATATTGCAATCTGAAAATTGTTGTATCATGTACGTATTTCAAAACAATAATTATAATTTTTTTTTCATTTTAGAACATGACTGCATTTAAAGTTATTTAACTACTCCAGATCGAGGGATGACATGAATCATTAATATTAACGTCTCTAGCCCTTATGGTGTTTCCATATATATATAAAACAAAGAGTGGCTGGCGGATCTTTCAAAGGCCTGGTGGTAGCCATGGCACCTGCTCAGTTATAAATTTCTTTAGTAATAATTATGTAGATATTATTATTAAAAATTAATAAATTATGGGAGATTTAAGATCTCTGGTTAAACTATACTAAATATTATAAAACGAAAGCAATAGGTTTTGCTGTGAAGTATAATATGCAATCAGCAAGGCCTGGAGATATAAATCAGATATCAAGAGCAAGTTTACAGAAGAACAAGAGGCTAATGTGTAAAGTTGTTATATCATTAGTACTATTTATTTGGCTTTTGGAATCTAAAGCTAACTTACAAACAACGTTCAATAATTGCTGGAAAAATGGAAGAGGAAACCTTTAATCTGACTAGAGCTCGATTTTAATCAAAGAGCAGCTAAACTACCATTATTAACTAGGATCACAATCATGTTCATATAAAATTTGTTTCCTCTATATACACAGTAGGGCATACGGGGTTGAATTCAGTCAAATTTCATTTTGTTTCCACCAACAAAACCAGTTGTCATTTTAAAATGGTTGGTGTTCTGCCAAGAAAACAGCGCATCATTGAATTACTTCTTAAGGGAAAAAAAGAGTCTAATTTCAAAATTATATGAATAAAATAGTAGACTTTGACAAAATTATGAATAAAAATAGGGGAAAGATGCCATATAGCATTTCTTACAAAATATTAGGGGTAAATAGCACTTTTCATTTAGCAAAAATTTTAAAACCCAAGTTTACCCTTCTTCCATTTTTTAATAGTGACTAACGTAAATAAATGAAAAAAAAAAAAAAAAAAAAAAAAAAAAAAAAAAAAAAAACCAAAAAATATCGATTTTATAAAAAAAAAGAAAAAAAAAAAACCACCACCCCAACAACAAACAAAAACCCCACCACCAC